>CM065391.1:3970000-4025000 GCA_033060915.1 Euryodendron excelsum | reverse complement strand
CACAACCACAACCACGATAGCCACAACGACAGCAACAAAAACTGCAGTGAACTAGACCTCTATCTCTATCTCACCTGTCGAAACAATCTATGTAGGTGTGAGTTATATGTCAACGTGCTCATAAAGATACTTAAACTCATAAAAAATGAATAATAAATTATCGCTGAATAATATATTACCACTGAAATGTAATATCTCTTGTGATGCAATGTATGATACACTACAAATGAGCGCGTAATTTAGATAATGTTGGCCTAATATATCAATGGCTTATTATCAAAGAATGTCCTCTGTGACACCCTTTTAGATTAGTCCACTGTGACTACCTTAGGTTAGCCCACATCAACTAAACCTTCTTCCGTGCAATGCAAGTCATACACACAATATGTATTGTATGCAAATACAACCTCATAATCCAATCACCAATAACAATATAGATCATAAGACATTCAATTCAATACGAGAAATAATATCTTAAACTTCCCACTTGTTACCGCTTTATAACAAGGTTGAATCACTCCTTCGGTAGACTTGGAGTGTCTTTACCCGATTCTGAACTTTCAATAATGAAATCACAAGCTTCTCCTTGAATTTCTTCTTTCGTTTCTCTCTTTCTCTTTCTTTTCTCTCCCTTTCTTTTTTACTAAACACTCAAAATACTAACAAGCTCCTCTCCTTTCTTTCCCCTCTTGGCTTGAAGACAACTATAGATACAACTTGTATCTATAGCCACACATGTAACACATACACAATGCTAGCAACAAGCACACACCACAATTAGGTGAAGCACACACCTACACCTCCTTGCTTTACTAATCCATATTATTAACATAATTAATCATCATTAATATAAGCTAAATATAGAGATTAATTAAACTAATTAATTAAGGATAAAGCCCATTAATCATGCTAAAAAATATAATAATCCCCCCATGGTGTGCTCTCATTAAAACATGCTAATCATGCTCCTCAATTAGTGTAATCGCACACTAGAATGTATGCAATTAAGCTAAACATGACATTAAGCAAGTTAGAGTTTTATAGTAAAACCATTCCAATACTTTCTCTAGATAGTCTGGCACATTCAAGTTGCCAAATAAATTCCATCTTGCTCTTATTCTGGCAAGCCCCAACCCAAATGACCATTTTATCCCTATGTGCTCTAGCACACTTTTCAAGGTCACATTGGCTCTGAAAATTAAATCAGCCACATCGAGACATCCAGGTAAAGATCCCACAACCTTGCAAAGCCAGCCTCTTGCCTTGAAGTCCACTTTAATTGATAAGAGCTTCAAGAAGCATGTAACATTCGCTTCTCAAAAGCTAACATTTTCTTCACTTCCCTAATTACAATGCACTGGCAAAACGTTCGCAAAATGTGTATATTAGGGAATTCTCAAAAACTTGAGCAACAGATTTTCCATCGACACAGTCTGATCATCGAAATTATCACTAGAAGATCGCGACAAAACGATTCAAAGAAGGACAGTTTCAGAAATGTATAAATCCATCAATACAGTCCATTTTAAATCCCGATTCCCTAATTATAACGTACCATCAAACAGTTAACAAAATGAATAAATTAGGAAATTCTAGAAAGCTTTTCTGGAGGGCTTTCCATCAGTACGATTCAATCAAAAAGATCGCTTTTCAAAGGGCACGATTGCATGGATCAAAGACACCCATTTCGGGAGTCAAAGAAGAGTCTTACAGACGCTTCCAAAAACTTACTTTTAAGCTCGCTTTTCGAGACATTATCTCCATCAACCAAAATCATTAGAAGCTCCCCAGTGACACCTAGTCAAAGATAAACTATAGGAGAATATCACCAATGTGACTGATTTCCCAGGATCATCCCTGGACTGCACGATTATCAATTAGAATCAAGTATAAAAGTTCTCGACATGGAAACATGTGTTACATGCGTCCATATTTTGATCAGATTGAGACAAAACTTGTGTTGCAGCCTAAGTTTGAATGGTAAAAGAGTACCATGTGGCACTCTCCAAGTGGCCAAAGCCCCATGCATGTATGACATGCGTGTGGCTATTTTTTGGCCATACGTATGTCACACATTCATGGGGATCTTGGCAATTTGCCTATAAATAGAAGGCCGCCCCTAGTGTATTTTAGAGACAAAAATAGTAGCAAAACTTTGCTAAACTTACTCTAGAAAATTCAAAATTGATTATAAAAAAAGCCCTAATTCTCTCAAATTCAAGAAGAAATCTAAGCCAAAGAAGAATCAAGAAAGTTGCCATGGTTGATTGAAGACAAGATAATCTCCATTTAAGCTTATGTCTACCCCCTTCTCTCTCTTCTCTCCTCTAAAGCTCACTTTTGCTCTTCTCATTTTAACTCTCATTTTTTACCCCCCTTTCTTTACATGCTTAAAACAAAAGAGCTTATTAGTCATGCCTAGATGAAAGCTCATAAGACTCACGGCACCTAGGGGCATCTTGTGAGTCTAGTTACAGATGGTATGGTTTTAAAGGACCTTGTAATATGATGAAGCCAAGCCTTATATGTTCATACCCTTTGCATTGTACTTATTCTAATGTTCATGTCATGCATGCTATGGAATTGTTTAGGTGTTTAAAACCCTTTTTCAAACTACCATTGATCTCATCTTCAAAAGTTCTTCAAAATTCATTTCAAAGAGTTTTGCAAATTGTTCATTTAAAACTCGCCAAATTAGTGTTTCTTAGTGCTCAGTCCAAAAACCCTAAGTTCTTAGCTGTTAAAGTGTCTTCAAAACCATCCAATCTCTAGGTTGAATATTTTATATAACTCTCTTGAGTTTGTGTTAAAATGATTTTCAAAACAACTCTCTATTGAGCGGTTTTCAAAAGTTTTTCTCTCTTAAGATTGTGATAAAAATAATTTCCAAGGCAATCCTCACTTAAGTGGTTTTAAAAAATCAACTATATAAATCACATGCTCACTTGAGTGATTTTAAGATTTAAAATGGTTTTTAAAACAACCCTCTCTTGAGTGGTTTTCAAAAGTTTTGCTCTCTTGAACTTATGATAAAAATGGTTTCCAAGACAACCCTCATTTTAATGGTTTTCAAGAATCAACTATGTAAATCATATGCTCACTTAAATGGTTTAATTTATTAAATGTTCGTTAAAAGTGGTTTTCAAAACAACCATCTCTTAAGTGATGTTCTAAAGTATTGCTCTCTAGAGTGATGTTCTAAAATATTGCTCTCATGAGTTTATGTAGGAATGGTTTTCCAAACTCACAACTCTCTTAAGTTGATTTTTTTAGAAGGATTTCATATAAAATCATAACTTTTTTACATGAAATGACATTTTTTCAAGTGCTTCTTAAAAGTTCTTCACATAAAATCATAATTTTTCAAAGTAATCTTTCAAGTTTTGTGCCTAACATGATACTTTCCAAGCCTCCCAAAATCACTAAGTTCAAAACCCAAGTTGAAAACCAATAGGTTCAGAACACTAATTCAAAATCACTTTTAAAAACCACTAGGTTCAAAACCCTAGCTAAAAACTACATTTGAAAACCACTAGGTTCAAAACTTCTCTTGAAAGCCATTAATTATAAAACCCTAGCTCAAGACCACCTTTGAAAATCATTAGGTTCAAAACCCTAGTTGAAAACTACCTTTAAAAATCACTATATTCAAAAACCCTAGTTGAAAATTACCTTTGAAAATCACTAGGTTCAAAATCTTTGTTCAAAACCTCTGTTGAAAACCACTAAGTACAAACCCTAACTCAAAACCACCTTTGAAAACGGCTAGGTTCAAAATCCTAGTTGAAAACCACCTTCCAAAACTACTAGATTCCAATACTCTATTTTTTTCTCTCTAAATTTCCAAAACCTTAGTTTCTTTCTCTAGATTTTTAAAACCCTAGTTTCTCTCTCTAGGTTTTCAAAACCCTAGTTTCTCCCTATAGGTCTTAAAAACCCTAGTTTCTCTCTCTAAGTCCCAAAACCCTTGTTTCTCCCTCTAGGTTCCAAAACCCTAGTTTCTCTCTCTAGGTTTTTAAAATCCTAGTTTCTCTCTCTCTAAGTTTTAAAATCCTAGTTCCTCTCTCTAGGTTTTCAAAACTCTAGATAAACCTAACCCTTTTTAGTTAACCTTTAGTCAACCTAACCCTAGTTAGTATACCCATGGTTTACTTAACCCTAGTTAGCAAACCTAGTCTAGGTGCCTAACCACAAGCCTCAATTCCAAATCTTAAGTTCAAAAACCAACTTTCACACTTGTTTTTCAAAATCTTCACTCTCTTGAATATTAAAAAATTATGTTGATAAAACCTTTTTAAATTGTTTTCAAAAGTTCTCTTGGACTTGTCTTAACTAAAAATGGCTAGATACTTGGCATTTTCAAAAATTAGTTTCCAAAATGTTTTTTAAAATCTCACAACCTTATGGATGATCTTAACTCTCTCCCAAAGGAGGTAGTATATTGAATGAAACTTTCATGGTTCATATAAGGGTTCCATACCCTAAATGTTTTCAAAATCTCTTTCAAAAAAGATTTTCAAGAATCGCATTCTTGAGATAATCTTAGTCTTTCTATGAATAAGGTTTTCACAAAAAATGAAATATCAAGTGGGAACATCATGGTTCACAATAAAGTTCTAAAATTCTAAAATCCTAAAATTATCAAAACAAAGTTTCTAACTCTTTTTTTAAAAAGCATTTTTCAAAAGTCATAAACTAAAGAAGTTTAGTTTGATCAATAACTAACCTCTTAAAGGTGATAAAACATTTAAACTAGCTTTTTGAAAGGCATAGAAAGTGGTTTTCAAAACTTTTCAAAGACTAGTTCACAAAAGTTGTTGCTTTGTTCTAATCAAAACCCCATCTTCAAAAATTTATAATCAAGATTTTAAAACACTTCTAAAACTCTCTTGAATTGATTTCAAAATACTTATAAAATTCTCTTAAGTTACTTTCAAAATACTTTTAATACTCTCTTGAGTTGATTTCAAAATATTTTTCAAAACTCCCTTTAGTTGATTTCAAAACACTCTTCGAAACTCCCTTAAGTTGATTTCAGGCACCTTTCAAAACTCTCTTGAATTGCTTTCAAAATATTTTAAAAAACTCCCTTGAATTGATTTCAAAACATTCTTCGAAACAACCTTGAGTTGATTTCAGACACTTTTAAAACTCCTTCAAGTTGATTTCAAAAATATTTTGAAACTCTCTTCAATTTTATTTCAAAAATATTCCAAAACTCTCTTAAGTTTATTTTTCAAGTCAAAACTCTCTTAAGTTTAAGTTTCAAAACCTTCCAAGATTTTCTTAAGTCTACTTTTCAAATTGTACTTTACAACAAACTACAAATGACCTAATTCTAACCAAATGAAATACGTATGCAACCTAAACAAATCTAGGTACAGTCATAACTTTTATTTTAAATCAAATTTCAAATACTTTCTATTTTTCAAAAGTCTTTCTAAAAATATGCATCATGCATCATTTATCCCCAAAATAATGACAAAACCCGATTTTCAATAATTATACGAGTGGATATTAAGTAACTAGAGATTTGTGAGTGAATTGAGGATGAATCAACATGTAGGTATCAATTATTGAGCAGGGTAGGATGATAATCTTAAGATATTTTCTCTACACATAATCAACTCTCGAACTATAGATATCTAGTATAAAGACCAACATAGAGTCACGTTTTCAAAAGAGCTCTAAATTGGTTTGAAAAGATTGCTAAAACTTTATTTACAAAAACCTTCTTTATTTGGCATTTTCAAAGCATTTTCGAAAAATGTTTTGTCTTCAGATTATACTTAGTTTTAGGTGACTTAGAAAATCTTTAATCATATTAGGTGACAACTCCAAACTCTTTCTAAAATGCCATTTTTCAAATCAAATTTCAAGATCAAACCGCCATTGCACATATTGAAATTGCTTTCAAGACTTGCTTGTCATATTGCATGTTGTCATGAAGCCGTCAAACCCTTCATCACAATGTCACGGATAAATATTATCTATTAAAAGCCAAACCGATTAGGTAAAGGCAGTATTACTTTGGTTTTGCCATGATCGATTAGGTTATCTAAGTTCACAATACATATATCCTTAATTTGCAATAGCTATATATATACAAGGGTGAAGCCACTATGAAGGCTCTTGTGGGCTGTAGCAGCCTAGAAGAGCCCAACTCAATTTCTATTTTTTATGTACATATTTTTTTTATATTTAAGTTTAGTCCATCTCAATATTTTTCTGTCCAATTCATTCTTTTCTATTGCTCAACCTAAAACCTAACCCAATTACCTAACGCAACTCACTTCACTCTTAATACTTAAACCTAATAAAAATTAAATTAATTAATTAATGATTAAAAAAGTGACCTAAGAGAGGGGTAAAACTACAGTCTAACTATTAAAAAAATTATTTAACACGCTTTATGTTGTTGTCTAACTATTAATTTTTTTATTATTTTCTTAAAGAAAAAAATCATTTTGACCTATTAAATTAGGTTTTGACATCAAGCAAGTTGTACAAACCTGAGAGAGACAAGGACATAGGTGAAGAGACTCCTCACTCTTATGACCTTCACCCTTGAGATCCTCCATTGTTCAGGTACTTTGTGTTCTCAAATTTCTGAACCTATCGATACAGATTCAATAATAAATGATTTTTATCTGCTGAAAAAATGTCAGGCACAACTTCAATATATACTTTTTCTTGAATATTTTTTAATATTTATATGTTTCTATATACTTTTAATACATATTAGTTGTGAAATTATTTGACCTATATAACTTTTATATATACATATTTTATAATTTTTTTTTGATAATTTATCAAATTTTAGCTAGTTTAGTATAAATCAAAATTTTGATTCCGCCATTATATATATATATATGCAAATTCGGAGGATGAACAAAACTTTCATGAAACATGTGCTCCAGCATGCAACATCGATCTATCTCAATCAATGAATGATGTGCTCCAGCATGCAACATCGATCTATCTCAATCAATGACCTTAGCGTCAAGCGATGAATTATTTTAAGTCTAATTTTCACTTTAACAACAGTTGATTAGACACGATCCTAGTATATATAGTCACCTTGCAGTATCATCCTTGTTTAGAAAATAAGTATCGAAATATATATATATATATATATATAAAAGCAGCTATAATTTCTTATAATATCCTCTCTCTCTCTCACATATATATGTACTATGCACGGTTCTTGAAAATATTTTAGTCAATATATATCTAGAGAAATTTTGTATAATATAAAGAGGATAGTTAATTAAAATTATAATATGTTAAAAGCTTTGGTAAAAGTAATAACTTGTGCTATGTCCAAAGGCATTGATTATTATAATAAAATGGCATAGAAAAAAAATTCAAATTCAGATCTTGGTGAAATAGAAATTAAAAGATTGTGTTTTTTAGAGAGGTTGAGTTTAACATGAAAATAGTAAATATAAGTTTATGAAACTCGAAAAGCGAAAAAAATAATGGGTGTACAGTTTGAAATTTGAATAGTATGATTTTTAGGGAGATATTATAGGAATCACACCATTTTAATGATTCATAGGAGATTTAAGGATTTATATATAAAGTTTGGAATTAGAATTGGAATTGGACATACGTTGATATATTTTCTCTTTTGGTTGATCCTTATATTCATGACTTTAGGCATTTAATTTGCCATTTTTTCTTATTTCTGTTTTATTGATCGTATGGGAATTTAATTTATGAATAAAGTTGCAAAACTCAACATCTTAGGACAAACATTTCCAATTTGACTTGGCCCACAAATGATGAATGGTTAATACACTTTCCATAGTAGAATAGATTCTACTTTACATTTTTCTTGGGCATAAAATTAGGAGATTTACACTTAGAATCTTCCAATTACCACAATAATATTGAAGTTAATTACATTACTTATATGACATAATAAGGATGCAAGGATAAGAGAATTATATGTATATTGAATTAAATAAGTGAATCATGTACATTTTGGCTATGTCTTGCTTTTAGCACTTATAAAGGCAACAGATATTAAAAATTAAAAAATTCTTACAGAACATATAATGTAGAAACTTAGGCCCTGTTTGGAATCGGTTCCGGTTCCGGTTCCGTTTTCGTTTTTCGTATTCTCGGAATCAAAAAATTTAAGAACAACTCGTTTTTCTTGTTATCAGAAACAAAAAAATGAGACCATCGAAAACACTATCGTTTTCATATCGTTCTCATTTTCGTATAAAAATGGTTTCGAAAACTCAGAAAACATCTTTTTAATGGTTCCTGAAACTGAACTGTTTTCTGAAATTTTTGTCAAAAATAAGTTCCGGAACCAATTTACCAAACGCGATTTCGACGGAAACAGTTTTCGGAACCAATCTGCCAAACACGGTTTCGTCGAATTTCAGAAAACAAAAACAGAAAACTGAAACTGAAACCACAACCAAACAAGCCCTTAGATTTTCTCTCTTTTTTTTTCCTTTCCCCAATTACAATTAAAAAAAGAGGCACCCCTCAAACAAATTAATAATAACACTTATATATGCTCCTCCAACTGTGGGAAACTGCCAAACTCAACATGACAAAAGAGAACACATGAGAATATGAATAAGGAGGGAAACACAAACAATATATATATGCACACGTATATAATATATAGGCCAAACTCTGCAACACAATATATAAACAAATTGAAAATGAAAATAAAAAATAAACTACAATGATAACACTTATAAACCACCATAATTAGAATCTCCATTTGTAATTAAGAGAAGTCTTACTCTGTTTTCAAGACGTTTCTTCATCCGCTCCGATGATGGTGGAACTCCCGATGAGAACATATAATATCAATATGTATGTTTCTCTTAAAGTAGAGATAACATAGAAATTTTGAATGTTTCAGATCATTGAGTAACCAACCAAATTTAACAATACCCAACAAAACCCAAAATATGCAATCGGTTGAATTACTTTGCCGAACACAACCTTTGCTTTCTAAGGATTGTTTCCGGGCATAGCGTCAATAGCTCATGAAGGCATGCCATCAAGCGATTGTCCTCAGAGAACATTGCCACATTGGCTATCTTCAGATCAGTAGTGCTTCGAACGTTCATGCTGCTTTGGGCTTCCTATAGTACTGTGTATTGCCTGGATTAACCGTACAATACCTTGGAAACAGCTGCTATGGTTATTACTCAACGCATCAAATAATTAAAACAATAATATTCTGCTCTTTAAAATTATACTGACAGTAACAGGAACTGATTATAAAGCCAACAGTTTCCCATATATTATTCTAATGAACAGACCAAATGTTTAGAGCTTCCTTACCTTATTGAAGAGACCAAAATCAAAATGCTATAATTACAGGTGGGTAAAACGTCACCATGATCGCATTAATAAGCCGTCATTTCTTCACTGGATAATTATAGAAACAAAAACGAAGTAAAGAGATCGATAATCAAAATTATCGTTGCTTATTACATAATTATAATTAATAAAGCGAATTAACAAACAAAAGTATTGCAGCACCTTCCATCTGATTTTGATCCCAACTTCATACGTGCCATGTATGATGTATCACACTGAACTACTATTGCGATGATGAAAAACCTTTTCATTTAGTGTGCCGTATCTCTCTGATCAGCGATAAGAGGGATAAAGAAAGTGAGAGATCTATATTTATGTGTTAGACTGTTAGTAGAGTAAGAAATAATATTCTGTTTAAGGGATCACACTCTCATTAGTGAGAGATTTTAGGACTTTAAGATAAAGATTGGGAGTGATATTATTTTTTTATTAATTTTTTGCATTCCTTTTTCTTTTTTTCTTTTTTTTTTTTTATCCTAACGTCCATGAATCACCGTCATTGGTGAGAGATTTTAGGATTTAGCAATGAATTCTGGGAACGATATTTCTTATGATTAATTTTTTGTTTGATTAGGAATCACACTCATTAGTGGGAGATTTTAGGACTTTGAGATAAAGATTGGGAGTAACATTATCTTTTATTGATTTTTTGCATCCATTTTTCCTCTCTTTTTTTATCTTGACGTCCATGAATCACTCTCATTAATGAGAGATTTTAGATTTAGTTATAAATTTTGGTAATGATATTTTCTACGATTAATTTTTTATTTTCTTTTATAAGAAAGAAAGAGAAGAGCCTGATTAATTGGATGAATTATTTGTGCCACATGACATTGTAATATTTTAAAATTTTAAAAAAAATAAGAATTAAATTTTGAAGGCTTGAGAGTCTACTACTATATTTGTATATAACTATAGTATAGATATATATATATATATATGTATGTATTTTGAGCTTTATGAGTAGAAGATGCAGCGAGATCCTTGTGGGGAGCCTCTAGATGAAAATTTTGATAGTGCTTGTCGCGGGAATCCTAGCTACTAGCCTGCTTTTAGTGTTTTATAACTTTTGAAAGAAGTTAACTTTAAATTTGTAGATGAGTTTTAAATTTTATTTTTCAACCCATCTTTATTTTTTTTTAAATTTTAAAAAATAAAAGTGATCTTTATTTACCACTTTTGAATTTGAAAGTCCTTAAAAAAATTTAAAGGTCCCTTCATTTCACTATTTATGTGGGGCTAAAGTATTAATTATGTGAGATTCTTGTACTAATTATTATTTTAAGCCTAAATAATGTATTATTAATGTATTATTTACTATTTAATTACTTTTTAATAAATATTTAATTTAAATTTTCAATTAATTTTTTTTTTTACTTTGTTAAATATTTATTTAATTTGAGATTTTTTTATATGTAGAATAAATAAATTATTTATATTTTATTTGCTTTTATTTATCTTGAAATTATTATTTATATATGAAATTAAAAAAAAATATTTTATTGATTATTTATTTATTTAAAAAAGTACTCATGATTCCTAAATAGATGGATCATCTATTGATTTTAGTCATGGTAATTTTAGTAGTTTTAGCCACCATGAAGGCATGTATGGAGAAGCAAACTTACCATCTTATTAGTATTTGTAATTTTAATTATTCAAGTCTCATTTTATGTGTTTTTATTAGTTTCTTGTTGTACTTTAATTTTTGTTAAATGTATTTCATTTGTTTGTAATGAGTTTGTTAATGTAATTTAATTTGTAATTTCATGGATAGATCATTTAGTTTAAAAAATATTAAATAATTTAATTTTAATTAAATATTTGATAAATAATTGCAATTTAGATTAAAATTTGGTAATAAATAATTATATTTTTAATAAAATTGAAGCACAATATATGATTTTTTTTATTTTTTTATATAAAAAAATAGTGATTTGAAGAATGAATAGTGAAAAGAAAGGTTGGTGGGTTGTAGTAATAATGTGAAAAATTAAGACCCATAAACGTCAAATTTAAAGAAGATGTCAAAATAAAAATGAATTTAAAATTTTTGAATTAAAAATGCTCTTAAGCATTAAATATTAGGGGCAATTACATAGAATAGGCTACTCTTGAAAACCCAGACCATAGACAAGGGTTTGCTGTACTTATTTAACTCCTCAATTTTGTTTTGTTTTTCACAATCATTTAATGGTCCAGAACAATGTAGGTAGGCCGTAGAATTTTCTATGTTCAACCACAAGGGGTGGCTCATTAATCGGTTGGCCCTCATGTTAAGCATGAGATCTCGAATTCAATTTCTCGTCTCGCTCACTTCTAATCAGTCATTATTTATGAAATGTATTAAGTTTAAATAGTTTGTATGAACGATGACTCTGTACAAACTCTAAGGATTAGTTAATCAAAAACTTGAATATCTTTGTAGCCGAAATAAAAAATAAAATGGGGACAAAATTAACATTTGTTTTAAATCATTTCACAATATGAGAGATGTCAATTCTTAATTGCCCTAGTACACTAAATCTCAATGGTGGCCGACTACTCACTCTAACTCATAAAATGATGGCAATTCTTTTGAATGATGACAGTCACAAAAAAACGCAAGAAATTACACTTGAAATCTCATACTTAATATGAGAATAAACTAACTACTAATATATATACACAGTAACTTACAGAAATGTTGGGCCGGGCAAATGCCATGACACCCTTCCCTCATTTTGCAGTTTTGCCACCACTCTTTCTTTCTTCTTGATAAAAGAAAAAAAAAAAAAAGAGAGCACTGCAAATAAAAAAGTAAAATAATGAAAGAACTTTGAAATTGACTGGAATATAGCTAGGAACTTAAATTTGATCAAGAACTGCTAATCAAACTTTCATTGGTTCCTACAGAATTTGGAAATTCCAAACCGACCCATATCGAAGCCTTTAGCCAAGTTTTTGAAATTCAGAATTACTAAATTTTAAAGGTTAAATTGTGCGACAAAGCAAGCAACTTGGCTGGCTGGCTCTTGTTAGCACAAACGCACTCATGTATATATATATATATATGTATGTATGTATGTATGTATGGAGATATATCATTTTCGATGATGTTGGCGTCGGTATCTGTCTTTTCGTCTGTGTTAGTTGGATGTCTGTCAATGTACAGCCAGACAAGAAAAGAGGATTGATTGCAACCGAACACCCACAAAGTTAAAAAGAATCTTCATATAGGACACAAGTGCTTTTGGACCATGCCAAAACAATTGCCGTGAGCAATTTTATATATATATATATATATATATATCCGCTCTTAAGATTTCTCTGTATTTGATAATTAATGGATATGTGGTTAGTCTCAAATAAGATAAATTAATGAAAAAAGCACAAACAGAGCATGTGATGTGAGGAGCTTATTGACAAGATATTAGTAGAATCAAAGCGCAGACCGAAGAACAGTTCAATTGTTTTGGATTACAAAATGGTGCAACTTGAGAAACCTACTACCTAACCAAATTTAATAATTATTTATGCACTTTGAAATTATTGATACTCCATTTTTAAATTAGGCATAAGAGACAGGCAATTAACAGTCTGTCATTAAAAAAGCCTAAATAAAACTTAATAATAATAGTAATAATGTATATTTAATTATGAGAAACATGTTGTGGTACTACTATATATGGCATATACAATATAATAATATAAACCAAAGTTGGCAAGAGCCCCATTGATTTATTGTAAGAGAGAGAGAGAGAGAGAGAGAGTAGGTGGTGGGAATGACTTGGCTTGGTACAAAGAATATATATCAACAAAAAGTCTTCCTCACCTGTTGCTTGCAATTGGCTGGTTTTTTGGGTGGATCTCCCATATATAATCAGAGTTTTGGACACGTCTAGAGGAGTTCTATTTTCATTCACCTAATTTTTTTTGTTCCTTCAAGTTTTGGTAATGGCTACCAACCACTACTATGACCAAAAAATAATAATAATTTGACCTACAACTACCTGATCGATTCTATACTACTCCCTCTCAATTCATTTTTGCCCCGTTTCTTGGCCAACTAGGCATTTGATTTATTTATTTTTTTAAAAAAAATAGCCCCTCCAAACAATGGATACGACTGTCTATATTTGGTTATCTCCGAACTTCAAAGTGGCATGAACCTCATGTACTGGGTGGCTATTATTTATTTATTTAGTTATTTATTATTATTATTATTATTATTATTGTAATTTCCTTAGGATGATTATACTGCCAACTACTTCATGAATTAGTTACTCTCAATTTGCAATTAGCCCGTAATTAACTTAAATTAATGCACTAGATGATAAAATCATCATATTGACCTAATTTTCTTAAATTTTCTAAATAATAGTCATTTCTTGTAAGTGGCATGATTAATCAAGTGGTAGCAAAAAAATGGTTATATTGCAATTTGAGAAACGCCTATATCCATGTCTGTGCGTACTTACTATCACTTTTTATTTTTTTGGGCAAGTATTAACTAGTATTCCTTGAAAATATATAAAAATTTACAATAAATTCTCAAATATCATAAATATATGAATTAACAATGAATTAAATATCATGGGTAATAACAATAAAACGAACATTTCGAGGTCTTAAAATTAAAGATACATCAGAAAACTATATCAAACAAATGTCATGGAGTTCTAGTGTTTATGTAATATATCGTGTAATGAGAAATTATTCAATACTCTTGGCGCACCACGTCATCCTTGTTTCTCCTCTCATAAAGAATGGAGTCTCCCCTATTAGGTGGGGACAAATATCCCACCTAACAGGTAAGGGGCCCACCCCATGTTAAAGGAGAAGTAACGCCAAGTGATGTTCCAAGAGCATTGAATAATTTTTCATAAAAATTTAAATTATTACATATACTTACGTATTTTAAAGATAACAAATATCTGTGCAGCTGATATTTTTTACCTTCTCTCGTGATATATATAACTATTTAAATACTTGTATTTATACTATATATTATGGTAATAGGTTAGAAAGCTTTTGAGTCTTAAACTCCTAATCTAATTTTTTCAGAATTTTTATTTTTTATAATTAAAATATCACATGTTACAATTTGATTGGTTAGTCTAAAAACTCTCACTAATAGAATTATATATAGTATATAGATTAACCTTTACTTCCTATTATATATTTTGTGAAGTCACTCTCTTAAAGAAAAATTAAATTTTTTCTAATATTAGAATAACATTGTTACAATTTGAATAGTTGAAAAATATAATTTTATCATATTTTCCTTAAATCTTACATTTCTTTCAAAATTCAAACTATTAGATATTTGATAATGTTAACATAACACTTATTACTTTAAATAAGTTTTATCAAATTATTATGTTATTCAGACTAACATAATGTTCATTTATAATTATCTATCTACAGCAATATAATAGTGTAGGTTTAACTATAAAATATAGAAACTATTACTTTTTTTTTATGATTAATAAAAATTTATTAAAATTTGTCTTATTTTGAAAAGTTTTACATAAAATTAAAAATATTAGTACTCTTATTTTTAAATTTTCTTAGGTTCTTCCCTATAATTTTAGAAAGTCCTTCATTTAATTCAAAAGTGTAAAATTGTCTATTCAAATCCCTTTAATTTTGTTTAGAAGAAAAAATCAACCAATACTATATATTATAACAATTAGTTGTCGAGCGAACTTTTTAAAATTTTAATAATAATATTATATACCTCATAATAGTATTGATCTAACCATAAAATATAAAAAAAAAAAATATTTTCTATTCATAATTAGTAAATATTTAATGAAATTGAAATAGTCTAGGTAAATCGAATCTTCCTAACTTAAAACTTTTAATTTTTTTTTTAGGTAATTATCAATTTAAAGTAACTATATGTGCATTGTTAAATGTATTAATTAAATAAAATTATTTAACATGTGCAACGTATACACTCGATCAATGTAATCCCTTAACAAGGTTGTAAGGTAAAAAAAAAACTTTAGAACAATAAAACTCAGTTTGTTATTGCAAGAAGAATTTTTATTACAATTAAATTTTAAATTTTTATTTTAATATTCTATTAAATATTATAATTTAGTTTAACTGTATTATTAGTGTATAAATTAATAATTTATTTTTATAAAATTTTTATATTCATTATATATTATTTTTACTTCGTGCGTAGCACAGATTTATTGCTAGTTAATATGTATGTAGATAAAACTCATGGAAGTTGAAGTTAAAGTTACAATAGCAACCTCAATATTTTTTTATATCATTTTTTTATCATTTTTGTCTCCGTTTAAGATTTTCGTTTCCTATTTTTTCGAAGAAGAGAATTCAAAAAAGAAATTTTAATACACGCGTGGCATTGCAACTTTCTCAATTTCTAATTAATGCCTTTGAATTTTTGAAATTTTTCAAAAAAAAACAATTAATTTTTTTATTTCCCAAAAAATATCTAATTTAGATTAACTTTTCAAAAATAATCCCTAAAAACTTTCCCTACACACATATGCCAATTTTTTTACTATTTTTAATTTGTAAAACAAATAACTATTGTAATATGTAAAGGAAGAACATGAATTTGGTTCCCTCTTTTGAGCTCAGTTACTATTCTTCAATATACATAATTTATTGTTTTGGTACGTAAGATCAACATAAACAAAAAAAAAAAAAAAAAAAAAAAAAAGAAATGCTGTACAACTGGACATATAAGCGCAAGATGGAAATTAGGGATGACAATGAACCAGGTAAGAGTAAATATCTAATCGAACCCGCCCCGTATGGGGAGGGTATGAAGAATTTAAAACGGGATGAAGGTGGAGATGGAAGTGTTAAGCTAAACCCGTGCGGATATGGAGGCGGGGATGGACTTAGGTTCTCTCCCGGCCTGCCATATCCGTTAGGTATTAGTTTAATTAGTCTTTACCTAGAGCTTAATTATAAATATTAAGACTAAAAAAAGGGGTTTAACTATAAATTTTAAAACAAAAAATAGAGACTCGCTTATAAAAAATAAAATTTAAATTTTGCCAATCATATATTTTTGCTATTTTATTTATTTTTGTATTTGTTTTGGGTTTTTTTTTTTTAGTGTTATTGGGCTTGGCTGGTGCGGGCCGGGGGCGAGGGTGGATGGAAATTTTTACCTGCGGGGCGGGGATGGACATCCAAAAAAATACATGTACGGGTATGAAAGCGGATATGGAGGTAAATTTTTTAAGTGAATACGGGGATAGACGTGTCAATCCCCGTCCTGCCCCAGTCTACTACCATCTCTAATAGAAATCATCTAAGGCCGATATGCTAGATCAAGGCTATCGTGCTTAAAACAAGCTAGACAAGGCATAAGTCTTACCAAAAAAGGAAAAAGAAATAGTTTGTAAAGAATTATTTTACGCCTAATCATTATTTAGACAAAATATAATACTAGAATAATTTTAACAAAATCGCGTAATTCATATAGACATTGAGAGAGATTGTAAGAAATTTGATCTTTTGCTTATGAAATAAAATCAAGGGCATTAATAGAGAGAGGAGACTCTTCCTTTTTAAATTTGTAGCACAAATTTGTCGACTATCGTGATCATGGAAAATAACTTAACGAAAGTTTATTTTACAATTTTTTTTCTACATTTTTGGAAAAACTTAAGAAATTTTGTAACTTTTTCCAATCTTGACATCTTGGGAGAGGAAAAGGAAAGGAAAGGAAAGAAAAGAATAAAGAAAGAAAATTTATTTTCCTTTACTATTTAGTTTTATAAAGAAAATAAAGTAACAATAAAAGAAAAGAAAAAAGAGACAGAGTTAGTGATTATGTTTTGTGTGCGTGCGTTTTTTTCCTTCTTTTCCTCCTTATTCTCTTCTAGATAGAATAATATAAGATTTTAAATTTGAGTTTTGTTTTGATGAGTTGACAGATAAAATATTTTTACACAAATAAAGCACAATAAAAAGAAGTAAAACTCATAGACATATATCGCATTCTAGTACTTATTTGTGTAAAAAAAAAATTACACTATTAATGTATTAAAATTAAACTCTTAAAAAAAATTTTATTTTCTAAGTCTTTTTATTTAATTATAAATGTATGTATTTAATGCAATAAAATACTCTATATTCTAATTTAATAGAGAAAAGGACTAGCAATTGATACCATTTAACAATTGACCTCTCTTCCCCAAGTTCCAAAGAGGCTCTGAAAGCCATACGATGTGGGGACATCTCGGCATTCCACATCTTGGCCTTGGCGCCAGATTTATGGGATCCACCCAACTCCCTCTACTGCTTTTTTTCCCTCCTCACTTATCTCTGGTAGATTACACTTAAATGTTGCCATTGACAAAATTGACAATACAAAAATAGTGTTTTCAATAGTTCAACTTCAACCCCAATAACAATAACAATCATAATCTTGCTATCCTCTGCCTCTGTGTGTGTGTGTATATATATACATACATATTCTTTCATCATTCCTACCAAAAGGCTCAACCAGCCCTCTCGCAGACGCTCTCCCGCATAACCGACCTTTCAAAACCACAGACTCTCTCTCACTCTGTGTGTGAAAGTTTCCTTGTTCAGGTATTTTTTCCAACTTCGAAGGTCTTTTATTTCATATATATATATATGCTCTCTCTCCCTCACTCTCATTTCTTGTTGTATGTGAATTCTCACTTGAATTGTTTGTAATTTTTGTTTGTTTACTGTTGAATGAATCCCGTTCTCTTTTCTTATATTCACATTAATAATTCTGATCTGAAACATCATGATCCAAAGTCATTGGCATTCAAATCATCTCTCAAAGAAAAAGAAAAATTGGAAAAAGAAGAATGGACAAAATACCGTTTTGATTGATATATTCTGTCAAGACAATATCGAGTTTCTTTCTTTTATCAGGTCTTTGCTTTTTCTTTTCTTTTCTTTTTTTGACAGAAAAATTTCAGCCCATAACTTTTTAATGGAAAGAAAACTTGCAAGGGTATCCATCCCTGTACTATAACAACACATGAATTTCGTTTTTTCATACACATTGCAGCTCTCTATTGCTCCCACTTAGTTGAGATGTCGAAATTACTTTTTGTTTTCTTCCATTTAGGTTCGAAAGAATCAGCCAACACAATAGCTCATAAGAACTCCATTGATTGAACTAATTCAATTCATATCATTCAATTAAATTATTGAGGAACGATAGTCAACCAATATGTTGGGTCAATCACGTGGAGGATAATATCAGACCCCTTTATGTGAATGCGAAAAGATTACGACAAATATCCTAAATGGGATTCTTATCATCGTCAACTTAGCAAATTCCACAAACATGATTCTTTTTTCTTTAAAAAAGAGTAATTTAATTCCTGTGATAACTGAATATGAATGATAATTTTCTCAAGGTCCATGTTATGATATCAATCAAAATTAAGGGAGCTTTAAAGAAAATAAATTTTGGAACATTGTTCAGGATCCGTTTTCTACTGGTATGTTGCTCCTGAAAAATTCATGCATCGTAATTGAGTTGGGGAATTCGATCATGACCATTCCACTGGCTTTTGGGCAAATTTTGTAACTCATTGAAAATTTATGGGAAATGGACTTAAATTTTGTCAGTTTACCACAGTTACTTGCAGCAAAACAAAGTTGGATTGCTTATCCAACTTCCCTCTCCCCTTTTTATTTTATTATCTACTGCCTTTTTCTTTTTCTTTTTTTCACCTTTTAGAAAATTTTTAATTTAGTCTGCTGACTAATATGATCTATATCAATCTATTCAGTTCGGCAAGATGTTCCAGAACGCTTTAAAAGATGGGGAAATGGAACCTTCCTTTAATTCTTCTGTGCACAAGGTAGGTTGTTCACGTGATTTATACAAAGAGCAAAGCCAATTATTTCCCGTCCTCTATGATCTTAAGAAAGTAACACAGCCACTAATATGATTTATATCAATCTAAATCAGTTAGACTACAAACTTCTCTTCTTCTTTTTTTTTTTTTTTTTTTGTTGTGTTACGTTTTTTATTCCACCGTAATGTCCAATTGTGCATCAGACAGATCAATATGAATGCCTTCTGGAAAAAAGGTTGATTGTGATACATGCAAATGCCTGAAATGGAACATCAATTTTCTCTCTCGTGTTATTGACAACGTTGCTGAATTGGTGATTTAGTAGTGTTAGAGCTTGTAAACATATAACAAAATACTTCCTCCGTTGATGAAGTTTTTACTATGTATCAGTGATTCTATTGGCTGCTCATGATTCAAATCCCCTGACATTTCAGTAACAGTACTTTCTCTATTTGCTAAATTCCCTTTCTTTGAATTAACTTTCTGGTGAGCAACTGGGAAGCATACTTGCTGTTGCAGAGCTATAATCCAAACATTTTTTGCTATGTTATATGGATTCTTCAAAATTTGTGAAATACCAGTGTCGAACACTCGACACTCGGTTAAGGGCAAGATTGTTAAAATCGAGATCCTACATTGGATCGTTCGAGGGGTTTATAGGATCGGATCGAGGATCGTAAGATCCTACAACTAAAAAATATATATATGGTAATTTCTTCATGAAAAGTATTTATTAGAAACAGACACAAAATGAGTCTAGATTATACAAAAAAAAATATGAAAAACGTTAAAAACATAATAAATTAGATAAATATAAACATTTTATAATATTACAAAAGAAAAAAATAATTGTTTTACAAAAAGAATCCATGATAAAAAGAAAAAAAATGATTGAATAAGAGCTTTGCAGTGTAACGGATGAATATGAATCTATGATGAAAGAACAAAAAATAAGAAGAAAGGAGAACAAAATGTATATTAAAAAGGAAAAGAACATAAGGAAAAAAAAAAAAAAAGAGAAGATTTTCAGGTATTTGATTAATTGGAGAAAAGCATGGGAAAAAAATGCAGTTGAGCAATCAACTATACAAAAACAGATAGAGATAGAGTAGATGAACTATTGTTGAAGAGTGGAATGGGTTAGAGATGAAGATAGTGATGCTTGAATAGCATTAATATTCTTCTCTTGTTTTCTCTGAATGTTGCGATGTAGGAATGTCAATGTCGATTGTCCTAACTTTTTTTCCTCACATGTTGATTCAATATAACATATTTTATGTGATTTGAATCTCTATTATATGATTTGAACCTAGTATAAAATGGGTAGGCCACAAACATTAAAATAACAAAAAAAAACTTGCCACATAAAGCAATATAAAGTTTAGAAATGGGATTGGATAGAATTGGGATCCTACACTAAAATTGTAAGATCCTACCTTCAGAATGGATCGTGTAGGATCAGGATCGATTTTTTCGAAATTGATCGTAGGATCCTAAGATCCGGATCAGGAGTTTAACAAGCATGGTTGAGGGTATGGGATATGTGTTTGATAGACTAGTTGGACATGCATCGAGCAAGCATGTATAAGTAGTTGAGTTTACTATATAACTACGCATAAGACTTCCATTTTTTGTATGAAATGCTATATTTTATTTTGTAAACAATATTTTACCTTAAAAAAACAAATGTAGTATTAAAGAAATATAAATTTAGCCGTGTCTAAGTATCCATGGACATGAGAATTAGATGAATCCGACACTTAAACACGTACTTACACCTAACACCCATACCCGAGTTCAGGTAACATTGATTTTTTGGAATTCATTTGTTGTCTACCCCTTAATAGGATCTTTTCTGGAAAGAAAATGATTTTTGATCATTAAATATATAGGTAATTTCACTTGCCTTATGGCCAAATAGCAAAAATGAATCCTTTAACACCTTACAGTCATTTTAACTTCTTATGACATGCATTGATGTTCTATCGGTAGGGGTCTTTCATAGAAATGTAGTTTTTGCAGACAATTTCCACAAATAAAAGCTATTGATTATGTTTTCCAAGTACTCCTCCGAAGTACCCTGGATGAACAAGACGGCTACTTGTAACAGCCGCCTTCTATTATTTAGGAGACTTTGCGGAGTATCAGAAAACCACATTAGTGTACTAGCGTCGACTTCTGAAAGGAACTTGGTTGATTTATCATGAAATAAAAATAAAATTAAAGAACTAAAGAATCATATCACTTCTACATCTTCAAATATTTCTGAAGTTCAAGAGAAAAATGGGGCCTTGTATAAATTTTTCAGTGAGGCCAGCCTTGCTTACATTATTCTGTACTACATCTTCAGCATGATGATAGATAATTTTTTTTCTAAATTCTGCTTGCTTCAGTTAGATGTAGAGTCTCTCAATATTGTTATCTGAGGGGATTATGATAGTCGATGAGTATTCTCTACTCAAATCAGTCATGTTCTTGAATTGGTGGTGAGATATTCTTGTTACAAATTCCATGTCCTAAGTGTCTAATATGGCTTTCCTATGTGGAGTTATGGTCCTTCAAAATTTTCTTGCAATTAATCTGTTTGAAGAATGAGCTGAGGACTCATAGGCAGTGGCTTGGTTAAGGGAAAAAGATTTATGCAGCTGTAGATGTTAAAGGATTGTACTTTTGACATGTCCTTTCAGTTGACTACTGTAGCATTTCATTTAAAACAACAATTTTTTATTGGCTTTTCATTTGAAGAATTACACCAAATTACAGTAATTTCTTTTGTTTCCATTAATCAGTCCTGTCTTATTATGATACTTCATTCCAACAAAAAGAGGCAGAGAACAATGTAAAAAGAGAAATGATTTTGGGATTAAAATGTAAAACCAATGTGAACTTTCAACTATAAACTGCTATTACCATGTCAGAATATATGCTGTAATAACCTCAAAGGTCTTCTTTTGCTCATAGTTTCTTTTGAACTTCTCATTCTTAGGTTGACCCTGGGAAACCTGGTCCCCTGACTTGGCAACGAAAATTGAATTGTGACGGTATCATTCCTCCAGGGTTCACCCTAAAGTTCCGAGAAAAGCTGCATATGGTATGCCTATAATATGTGCCTGTAATTACATGTAAATAATGTTCTACTTAGCTAAACTAACTCCAAAAGAAAAATGTTGCATGAATATAAGCTGCCAATTGGTTTGCTGAGACACAAATATTCAACCATGATGATTAGAACCGAAGTTACATTTCGAAAAGGTAGTGATCATGGAATGAATAATGACAATGTATAAGGAATTAGCATCTATCATAAAACAACCCATTATCTGAACTGAATGCAGCAAAAATGAAGTGAGGTAAAGGTAAATTATTATTTATTGTCTTTAAGAGGATGCATGTGAACACTGAAAGTACTTCAGCCCTTGGAGGAAAATTTGTTAAGGATTTTGGTGGAGGCAGTGGTAGTGATAGCAGTTATGGTGGTGAGTGTAGGTAATGGTAGTGGTGCCATGGTGATTGTAGTGGTTTTTGTTATTTTAAAAATAACAAATTCCTTTCTCAAAGAATGCAGTTATATATTTATAAACTAGATCATCTTCAAGGAATGCATTCTCATAGCTACAAATAAAGCATTTTTTTTCTTCTAAGAATTCAGTATGGTGATCATGCAAGAAAACAAGGAATAAAATAAATAAACTTGCCCAAACAGAGATCCTCATAGCCCATGTAACAAGGACATTGATACTGAAACTGCTAAGAAACATATGCATGGCATCCATTATAGCTAGCTCACCACACTTCTATTCCAACATGGTTTCAGATCCTGAATTGTGTTTGAGTTGCATGCATTTTGGTATATGACATTAGATTATTTCTGAAGAAGAGTATCTTCTTTATGTAGCTCAACCATACTATTACTCCGTATGCTGTGAATGCCTACATGTCTGTGTCAGACCATATATAGAAATTCTGATCAATTTTTGACATATGGAATTGGTCTATGTAACTTCTGGGAAGTGTAGTGACCTTTAAGATAGCTGTATTTAAGGACTATACTGATACAAGACAAAAAGTACGACCATAAATTGGCCATCCCACTTTCATCGTAAGCTTTTAAAAATATATAACTATTCTAGAAGTTATACCTTGAACTGGAAATGAGGTAGAAATTAGAATTCTAGTGTTTTAATAGAAATTTTTTTTTTTAAAAAAAGCTGCCAGCCTATAGGTTTAAAAGCAAAAAAAGAGAACAGATATCAAAAAACATGAGCAGAAGGTAAAGAAGGGCACCCACAATACTAACAGTATCTACAGACAACATATGGAACCACATCTTTTGTTTTAATCCCTATAAGAGAGGATGTCCTTTTGCTTAAGAAACCAATTTTCAATTAAGCCATGTCCCAGAAGTGACATTAGAACATCGCACAGTTTATATAGATTAAACATCTCATTTTGAAATTTTAAGGAAGGGAAAGAAAAAAGTATTCTTGGAATGTTGTTGTCTAAAACTATTCTTAGAATGTCCAGTAGCCTTTCAGCAGAGCCAAACCAGGAGCTACCATTGCCTTGAGTTCCAGTTCATGTCTGACTCATTGACATTAGCACTCTTGTTTGTTAGTGTTAATGACGGAACCCTTGTTTTGTTAACTATATGCTCTGCAAAATAGATTTAACAGCTGCTAGGTGAGGGGAGGAAAATAATTGTGAAGACAGTGTATGTAAATACTTTTCTTTTCTTTTTTTTTTTTGGGTAAGTAAAATGTATATTAGATGAAAAATATATCAGGAAGATGCAAAATACAAGGGGCATACCCCAAATCATATATGCACTCATTGGAGATCATCTATAATTGCATAAACGAGATCCATCCAAGAACAAGGTTGTAACCAAAATAAAGCACAGCCAACAAGAAAACAATGGCAATAAAAAACGGACAAAAGTAGCAACAGACCAGCAGCATCACCCAGCAACAGCAAATGAAGAGCTGCTGCTGCAGAAACAGAGCAGCATTCACCCAAAGCTGAACCAAACAGCAGCAAAGCAGAACAGTAAGACTCTATTAAAAATTTGATACAGGCAAATTCCAAGTTTCCCTAAGGTGCCAATTTGTTGCAGTCCTTCAAAATACTTTCATACTGGCTGCTCTCCTCTCCTTTGAACAAGATACACTATTTCATTCTGCATAGTCTTTGCATCTCCACAAGTACTAGAAAGTTTGAAATTTTCTTTTGCTCCAAATAATATAAACAGAGGTTGTTAGAGCTAGCTTAGATAAGATATTCTTCTAAGAACTTCCTCTCAGCATGGAACTGGCCCATTGAACTGGTCCTTGCCAGGTACAGTCAGTGTGTTGTATGCCACATTTCCCCATAGTAGTAGTCCACAGCCTTGAGTATATCAGTACTGAAAGGACAGGAGATCAGGGTCTTCCATTATATCCCTTCAAAACACACAGCTCATATTGCAATTTTCCAATATCAAGAAGCTTTTGTTGAGTGGTCAGACTCTCTCTAATAGCAAGTCATAAGATGAAACTATATCTGGGTACTGCTTTCCTGCCATTGGACCTTAGCTCCTTGCTTACGGATGGATTGCCAAGCTGAGGACACAGTGAAGACAATGCTGTGGAACTTAGTCTCTTGTCCTATGACATGGCCATTGTTTTCCTTTTCATTTATAGTTATTGTTTTTGCTCGGCGTTTGATTAAAGAAAAGCTAAACCATAGAAAAAGAAAAGGAAGTGATAGAAAAAAAAGAAGAATGAAAAAGGAGATTAAAAAAAATAAAGCTAAAAATTGATTCTGAGTTTCTTTCTAGTTCTTAAAGAATAATGGCATCAGTCTCTTTTACCAATGTCCTTCGCTGTTCTGTATACTCTTGCTAATTAGAGTTTTTTTTATTCTTTTGTCTACTATATCTTACAAACTTAAATTTTGGAAGGCTTCATTCTTTTTCCGGTTGAAGCAGCATGTGAATGAAGAAACTGCTAAAGGAAGGGTATCATCTCTTGCTTTAGGCAGTTGTTTCTGTTTTTGTTTGATAGACCTTGACACAGTTTAATCTCTGCTGTTCAAGTTTCATTCTTATTTTGCCTATGACTATAATGTGTCCTGTTACAAATTTCCAGGTTCCATTAGTTGATCTTTCCAGTAAGGGGCCACTCACATCTTATCATGGTATTCCTTTAGGCGGTATTGGGTAGGTGTGCATTCTTAACTACTGACAACTGATGCATATGTAACTGGTATGAAACTTCTTTTGTTATTATGGTTGAATCACTGGAATCACCATCCAAAAGTTGAGTCTTTGAGAATAAAATCCATAAAATTTGATGGCTGTTTGATGTGAAAATTTGTACATGATCACAAGCATGGATCAAAATTTTGTTCCCATACACTGTTTTGGTCATCTTGGAAACAGAAATGTTTCTGAATCAATTCGGAAATGATGGAAACAGAGAAAAAATAGAACCATAAGGAAAGATTTGAAAACATGAATATAAGTTCATTCCTGTGTATTTCTGCAGCTAATAAATTAATAATTTAACATGTTTGATGGCTATACAGTCATTTATATTAGAAAAAACCACGATCGCACTGATTAGTGATTGCTAATATGTATAAAACATAGTTAAGAAATCTAATTTTGTCATATTTCATCAATCTTTAATTAATTCAGTTTGAAAGAAGTTCTATTTTTATAAGATGGTACTAACTTAATGTTGGTACAAGATAATTTGAGAGTTTATGTATTTCTTTAATACATTCATTTCAATATAATATTTGGAAACATTGGCCTAGATTAATTGTGGTGACAATAAATAAAATCTTCTATCCAATAATAAAGGTAACATAAATTATGGTAATTGTAAAAATAATAATGAAAAAGAAGGGAGCTACAAGGAATGATCAATATTGTGAAATACATGTTGGAACAACTCACTGTTTAGGCATGTTTCATAGTGTTTCGATGCATTTTAGTGTGTTTCAGGATGTTCCAGTAGAGACGTTGGAATTTCAGTAATGCACTAATATTCCGTTTCGGTACCTTAGGAAACGGAAACATTTCAGTTGTATCGTTTTGAAGGACACAAATGGAAATTTTGGTTCCTTGTTCACAAGTAATGCATCAAAGGAACCAAGAAAGAATGGATAGAGAAAGTTGCTGAAAAGGAATTCAGAAATAAATAGATTATGCATTGTAAGCAAATGTTGCTCTGTAAGCAAATGCTGCAGGCGGGCAGCTGACCGGATAGTTGTGTAAAATGTTAATATATTTGATGTGAGTAGGGGAACACCAGGACTGAGCCAGCTTAACCACCAAACACTCGCTTTAGGTCCCCAATTTTTTAATGCCCTAAAATTTTTAAAATCTCACGTGCTATTGGCAGTCTTGTATTATCATTAGTCTTTAGGAAGAATTATATAAGTTTAAGTGAAAAGTTGGCCCAAGTGTTTGAGATTTACAAGTTTCCTTCTTTTGTTTTTTTTTGTTTTTTTGTTTTTTTGTAGAACATTTGCACATTTTCGGTGGTATATCTAAATATGTTCTTACTATGTGAGAGTCCAAAACATCTAACATAAGTAGTTATACTACAAGAATTTCCAACGCTTAATAGTAATTGGGGGAAAAGAAAATTCATGAACTTTTCTTGGAGTCACAAAAATGTATTTTGTTGTTCAAATATTCTAAGAACTTGCCCGTTAAAATCCTCTTTTTAGAAAAAAATAATAATAATGGAAGTTGGGGAGAAAAAGGAAGCCATTCTACATCACACATGAGAAATCCTTAAAGTAATCAAACCTCTGCGGATGCTAGATGTAGCTATATAGTCCCACCTCCACATCACGTTCATGTCAACACGTGTCCACCCATGTCAGCCTTGTGTGGTGACACATGGATCACTGTCAGGGACCTATATTATTCTCTATAGGGTGGAGCCATGTCAGTCCCAAATGTTGGCCAATGCATTCAGTGCCTTAGCCTTGGGCCCAAACTTTAGGGGCACTCTCTCAAGCCACTTTCCATACTCTTTTACGATATCCTCAGCATCTTTAGCTCGGCCATGCAGCTCCTCGATATGACATGTCCTCTTTTGCATCTCTGTTGCCTTAACCCCCACCCTATGCGCCTTAATGCACTCTATGCCAATCTAGGTTAGGAGAAGGGCTTATAGGAGCCTCTCAAGCTAAATGTTGTGATCATGGTTCCTCCACTTTACCCTGTGAACCCTTCACATGGATGATCGGTCGTATGGCTTAGCTGTAAGAGCTAGGTGCTTGTCAAGGCCCGATTCCCTCTAAGCATACTTTTTTTTTCTCTAAGGAAAGGTATCATGTTGCATACATTTTTTGGTACATAGAAAGCACACCCATAATCTTCACTATATTACGTCAATTACATTTGAGGTTCCTCTACTAATGGATAGGGCTAGCCTAGACACATGCCCTCAACATGTGATCAACTGACCTTCGTAGACTGACCCTCCTGTCCATAGAGTGCCTCGGTCACCTTCTGCTTCGAGCAAGCAATCACCTTTTCAAGTTCTAGTTCTCAACCTTCACAACCTCCAATGGCTCTATTTTACTGCCACGCGTTCTCTCTCTTCTTCTTCTTAGGTTGTGTTCATTCTCACCGAGCCTGTTCTCCATTGATTTGGTGGCATCATAAGTAGTTTTAACTTATTTCTTCTATGAAAGCTTGATGTTTATTTTTGGGCCAATTCCCTTGTACCATAAGATTTTAGGACAATTGGTTAGCTACCATCGTATTAGAACTATGATTCTAGGATGTTTGGGGTCATTGTTTGTGTTTGTTCCCCCATTATGTTTGTTAGCGTACACTCTATTTTATAACCTATTCAGTTTAGTCTGTTTGTTAGTATGTTTCTCCATGTGCAAGAGGTGGTTTTGCATTAAGGGCATGTGTGAAAGCTTGATATTCACTGTTGGGTCCATTCGCAATCAATTTAAGTTTTTAGGGCAGTTAGTGACCTAACATCTTCGACCTAGCCTCTCTTACCCATGTTAGACAAGCTAGTTCCTCAAACAATATTATCAAAGTCTAAAGAACAATTACTGTTATTAATGAAATACCTCCTATGAGTGGGGAAGAAAAAATTTCTTCCAAAGTTATAGTAGTTTCAACATGTTTTTTCAATACAGTTTCTACAAATAATTTCAACATGATGCCATAATAAGAGATATCAACCCGTTCATGATCAAATCAACACAGTAGGAATGGAACTCCTGGCTAGTTAAGAAAGTGTTGATGCCCCCTTCCCCTCTACCTTTGTCCAAAGAATAATCCAAGAGTCACAATTTGGGGGAATTTCAATCAATTAGCAAAATTTGACAAGAAATCTCTCCTCTTGTCCTAGCCCTATATTAGAAAGGACATGACTTTGATTATTTATATCATCAATACAAACCCTTATGCATGGCCAACTCCCCACCATGACAAGGCCAAACACATGCAGGGGCATGTTGAGTATTTTTTTTATTTATTTTTTTTTGCTAACCAGGTGTCTGGGCCAGCTTGTGCGCACCTTGACTAATCTCGGGGTCTGTGTAGTCCCCCGGTCCCACACCAACCAGGTAATTACCAAGCCAAAGACCTTGAGGGAACTCTTGCGCTTGGCAAGAGTTGAACCCCTAGCCTCCCTTTGGGAGGCCATGAGTTCTGGCCAACTGGACTAGCCCAGTTGGTTATGTTGAGCATAAAATGTGTGTTGAATATAAATAATTAAGTTGCGTCTTGTCTAACAAGTTAAGCTTTTGGAGAAGTCGCCTGTTACAAATAATATTGAATTTGTAACACACATAAGAGTAGAAGAAACAACACAATCCAGAAGTCCCCTTTTCGGCAAATTTCCCTGACAAAGGGAAATTTTTTGCTTATTTTCCAGCCTGGGTGCGGTTTTAACTTATTTTGGTAACCTAGGTTTGGCGCCTTTACAATTGGCGTTTTGGTTAAAAACGCCTTTCCGAAAAGCGTTTTTACGTTGTATTTTGACGGTTAACAAATTAGAATACAAACAGAAAATAAATTAGAATACAAACAGAACTTCGAAAATAGAAATGTATAAACGCTTTTTAGAAAAGCGTTTTTTAGGTCAGAGAAGCGCCATTCATAGTGGCGTTTTTTCCTGCAGAAAAACGCTTTTAAAAATGGCATTTTTTCCTTCAAAAAAATGCCTTTAAGAATGGCGTTTTTTAGCTAAATATATATGCCCTAATCTCTCGCATCTCCCTCTCTCGCGTCTCCTTCTCTCAGTCAGATTCAAGAGAAAACATAGAGGAACCTCTGTTCTGTCACACTCATGTCTTTCTCTCTCCCTCGCATCTCTCTCTCTCGGCTACATCAGGTATGTATATATACATATATATTAGTAGATTTGTATACTTCATTTGTATATATGTATATATAACATTTGTATATATCTAATCTTTTAAGTTAGCAAAAAATTTGATTTTGTTCAATGTGTTAGAATGTAAGATTATTTCTCCATGCACTCATATACTTCCTGTTTGTTTTTCATTTTATTTCTTTTCATTGTTGTGGATTACTTAGATTTGTTTGTTACGGCTTTTCCTATTATTGTTTAAACTATATTTGAAAACAAAAAAAATATTTAGGTTCTTGAAAATTCTAAACAACAATATAGTTTTTGCCAGGGCTTGTCACAATATTAATCAAGTGAAGCTAAGGGACTTAAAATTTATCAATTTTTTTTGCTTTTTCTTTGTCTTTTTTTTTTTGAACTAGAAGTCATGTATGTACTTGCATGTGGCTATACATTGACATGGCTCAGACGATCTGTCTCCTTACAAACAAATTTTTAGTGGTATAATAGTAACAGTATCAACTAATGACATTCAGATTTAAGCCTAACTAAAACATTAAAATGATGTTTATATTGTTCTAAACTTTATTTTTCTCTTTTTTTCACTGGGCACTTTTAATTTTGTGAGAAAATAATGTTTTCATTCATTTATATATTTTATTTGAATTTTTAAGTAAAATTATTTTCTTTCTAAATAAAGACTTTAAATGATAATTATGTCTTCTAAATTATATTTCAAAACAAAAAAATAATTAGGTTCTTGAAAAATTCTAAACAAGAATATAGGTTTTGCCAAGGCTTGTCACATTATTTTAGAAAGATTTTATGTAAGACTTATGCTTTTCTACGTTATATATATATATATATATATTTGAACAATACCTACGTTAATAGTTTTTCTCAGTAAACATCTTCACAACAAATTGAAGAAATTTTATTTTTTTGGCTGAAGTATCATTCCTTATTAAAGTAAAGGTAAAAAGGAAAATGTTTAGTTTTGTTTTAAAGAAAAAAAAAATATAAGATCGAAACAGCAATAGGAAAAAATAAAATAGGAAAAAAGTTAAAGAAAATAAAAATGGTAGAAAATATTAGTTTTCTTTTAAAATAAAGTTAAAATGTTTAATGTTTTTAATTAGTTGTTAGGAAAATCAAAAAAAATATATATAGTTCACCATTAAACATCTTCACAACAAATTGAAGAAATTTTATTTTTTAGCAAGCAATGCATTTATGTAAGAAATATAAAATGGTAGCGCATATCACACAGGTAGACGCACTCCCTACCGATGACTTGCATGATGCTTCACAGATCACACAAGTAGAGGCACAGCCGCAGCCATCAATACCACGTGTCTATGTCCGTAGGTCGAGGAGAGATAGAAAGTCACCCCCGTGTGGTACGGGAGGTCATGCATAGTAGCTATGGTATTTAGTTTTTCATTTATTTTTGTGCCTGAAACTTTTTTTGGAGGTCCATTTGTTGTTGTGGAGTTTGTTATGGAAACTTTTTCTGGAGGTCATATATAGTAGTTAGGGTATTTAGTTTTTCATTTTGTATTGTCTTTTGTTAAAAAAATTGTTGCAACATATATAAAGTATAGTTCAACTTTTATATGGTCTTCGTATGATCATATCATTTTATAAAATATTACTGTTGTTGTAGTTCATTGTATGAAACTTTGTACAAAAAATTTTGACTATTTCAGAAAATGGTGGGGTACGAATTCAACCCGTGACTTTAAGCAATTACGTGAAGGCTTCATGAATTCACGTGACTGTTAGGAATCTATTCACGTGAATCACATTAATCCGTGACTGGTCCCTTTGTAGTAAAGCGTATGCTGTATTGTCTCATTCGGTCACTAATCCCTTCAAAAAGCAACCTTGCCAAGGGAGGTAGCCCAATATTAAAGTATAAATAGGGAAAGGGTGGCCCGGGTAATGCAAATAAAGGGGTTTGACCATGTCATGAGGGTTACCCCTTAGTGGAGACAGATGGGGGTTGCTTAAAAAGGTCACGTAATGGGGGTTGCCCATCGTTGGACAATTTGTCAGAGTGACGAACATTTATTAATACCGATCCTACAGAAATGGGGGGTGTCCATCATCGGATGTCTCGGAATGGGAGGTCTTGGGAAATTGGATTTGCTCCTTCGCCGATGGGGTAAGGCTTGTTGGCGCCCTTTGCTTACCAGTGGTGCTTTCTCAATCACAAAGCACCACTGCGAGGAGTCATGTCAGTCTCGCTTGCTTACCTGTGCTGCTTTTTCCTTCACATAGCGCCACTGGGAGGAGTCCTGTCAGCGTCGCTTGCTTACCTGTGCTGCTTTTTCCTTCACAAAGCGCACTGTGAGGAGCTATGTCAACGTCGCTTGCTTACCTGTGCTGCTTTCTCCTTCACAAAGCACCACTAGTAGGAGCCATGTCAGCGTCCCTTGCTTATGGGTTCACACTTCACGTGAAGGTTGCAAGTTCGATGGTGAATAGTCACTTCTGGATCATTTTCACGTGCTTTTTATCTTTTCTAAAATCGTCAATAATACAGTCAATAAAGCCTAGATGGATCTTGACACTTCACGTGAAGGTTGCAAGTTCGATGGTGAATAGTCACTTCTGGATCATTTTCACGTGCTTTTTATCTTTTCTAAAATCATCAATAATACAGTCAATAAAGTCCGCATTGTTCTTGACACTTCACGTGAAGATTGCAAGTTCGATGGTGAATAGTCACTTCTGGATCATTTTCACATGTTTTTTTATCTTTTTTGAAACCGTCAATAAAGCCTGCATTGTTCTTGACCCTTCACGTGAAGGCTGATGCTACACACAACCCAATGAATTCATGTGAACCCATTAATCATGCATTGTACTATATTGCCTATATATATATATATATTGTTTGAAGATGTGAAGAAGTGCTAAACCATACTTACAAAGATGCCGAAGTGAAAAGGATTATTTGGGACATCGTCTAGTCGTTTGGTTCTAAGCAATGAGATGGTTCAAAACCAATCCTCAGCTATCCATGCGGTGTGTACATACATGGACCCAGTCGGTAACAAATGGTATAGCCAAAAACGTTGCTTTCTTAACAAACCTATCTTAATGCACGATACTATGGGTCTGGTCAGCCACATATTTATCGGTGAGGCGTCCTTACATCCACCCCCCGGGGTCACCGACAACCATTGCATATACAGAGAGTAGTGGGAAGATTTGTTTGATAAACGTTGTGAACAAGAGATGTATTGCCGATGGCATGGCCTCCGCGTCCCAAAGGCCCGTTCAGCAAAGATGTTCAACAGGAAATCACCTAACAAGAAGGTCATCAAAGTGCTGGAACGCGAGATTGATCAAATGCAACGAAGGCTAGATAGATATCATTTTACAGAGCATGTAAAGATAGAATGTATTAATCCAACGCAACGAATATTAAAAATTATTCAAGATCCATTATTACTTTCTGACCCAGAACTTTCAAATTTCTCGGAAGAAGAAGGTGACGATGACTTTCAAAACTATCTACCTAGTAGCCTTAGCGTTGCTGGCAAACCACTATGTTGCTATGAATATGGTCCATAAAGCTTGTTAAGATTTGTAATTCAGTATTATGTAAAAATAAGTTTTTTCATTTAATATGTGTGAGTTTGGTCATATTTGCCATTTTGTTTTCGGAGTTTGGGTCATATTTGCCGGTTTAGAATTTCAATACTTAAGTTTCGAATTTTAATATTTGCCGAAAATGTTACGCAAAGTTTTAGAATTTCAATACTTAGGTTTTTCAAGTTGTGCCAACTCGGACATCGAGGTACCGAAACGGGGAGGAAGGGTCCGGGGAGTACGAAACTTGACGGGAGGCACCGGTGTGACACGAGTGACGTGTGGGAGTTAACGGCACGTCAATCGGTGTCCCGGTTTGGAAGTTACGCAGAATTTTAGAATTTCAATACTTAGGTTTTTTGAGTTGTGTCAACTCAGGTGTCGGGGTACCGAAACGGGGAGGAATGGTCCGGGAGTGCGAAACTTGACGGGAGACACCAGTGTGACGCGAGTGATGTGTGGGAGTTGACAGCACGTCAATCGGTGTCCCAGTTTGGAAGTTACATAAAGTTTTAGAATTTCAATACTTGGGTTTTCCGAGTTGTGTCAACTCGGGCATCGGGGTACCGAAACGGGGAGGAAGGGTCCGGGGAGTGCGAAACTTGATGGGAGGCACCGGTGTAACACGAGTGACGTGTGGGAGTTGACGGCACGTCAATCGGTGTCCCAATTTGGAAGTTACGCAGAGTTTTAGAATTTCAATACTTAGGTTTTTCTAGGTGTGCCAACTCGGGCGTTGGGGTACTGAAACGGGGAAGAAGGGTCCGGGAGTGCGAAACTTGATGGAAGGCACTGGTGAGTGACGTGTGGGAGTTGACGGCACGTCAATCGGTGTCCCGGTTTGGAAGTTACGTAAAGTTTTAGAATTTCAATACTTAGGTTTTCCGAGTTGTGCCAACTCGGGCGTCGAGGTACCGAAACGGGGAGGAAGGGTCTAGGGAGTGCAAAACCTGTGTGACACGAGTGACGTGTAGGAGTTGACGGCACATCAATCGGTGTCTCGGTTTAGAAGTTACGCAGAGTATTAGAATTTCAATACTTAGGTTTTCCGAGTTGTGCCAACTCGGGCGTCGGGGTACCGAAAAGGGAAGGAAGAGTCCGGGGAGTGCGAAACTTAACGGGAGGCACCGGTGTGACACGAGTGACGTGTGGGAGTCGACGGCACGTCAATCGGTGTTCCGGGTTGAAAGTTATCCAAGTTAAGTTCAACAGGTGCAGGAATTTGTTTTGCAGATAGAAAAGCCATTTCAAATGGCGTTTTTTGCTCTAAATAAACGTCATTTTTAATGGCGTTTTTTACGAGTTATAAAAGCCATTTGAAATGGCGTTTTTACGCCTATTTCTCGTATTTTGTCTTTGTATTTTTCCTGGGCGAAATTGAAGTATTTAATGTAAAAACGCTTTTCGGAAGGGCGTTTTTAACGAAAACGCCAACTGTAAAGGTGCCAAACCTGGGTTGCAGAAATAAGTTAAAACCGCACCCAGGCTGAGAAATAAGCAAAAAATTTCCCTTTGTCAGGGAAATTTGCCCCCCTTTTCAGTCCACTAAATCAAATATTGATATGTTTACAGTTAATTAATACATTGAACCTGGAACTTACTTTATCCACGAAAAAAAAAGTTTAACTAGAACTTAAAATATTCTAATTCGTATTTAATTCCACACTAACCTATACTTCTAGACTTCCCAAAACTTAGGGGTGCCAGGAAACATAGGTTATATAGTCTTGGTGGTCGTACCAAATGAATGGGAGCAAATTCCACTTCCATCTAGGTTTGGGGGTTATACTTAAGGGGAAGGGCTGTAATACATGAGTCATCAGTAAACATTGCCTTGTGAGTATGCTATAAAAATTGAATTTTTGTGCAAAATTTTCATACAGAATGATGTGACCATTTGTAATCCATTCATTTCAAACCAAAGCATCTACCATTTTGGCTCATAATTACAAATATACCACTGCCACCGCATTTTGATGGAATTTTCTGTATAAAATTCTGTAATAATAGAATTTTATTTGCCTTATTTCTTTCCTTTCGCAATCATTGTACATTTGATAGAGGCCATGTGCATCCCAACACAAGACCATTATCCTCGTGATTTCAGTTTGTCAATGTGAAGGGTGATATGAAGACTGTTGGAGAGCTTGACATGCATTGTTTGGGCACTTACCTAATAGCTTAAATTTTTAGGTCAAGTGGTGACTTAACATGATATCAGAACCTCAGGTTGGGAAGCGGTCTTGGGTTCAAGTCTCTCCGTATTCATTTGTTCTCCGATTGCATTAGATTTCTCTCTATCTTTATATGCTGTATCTCCACGTGCAAGGCAGGGTTGCACATAAGGGAGGATGTTGGAGAGCTTGATATGCATTGTTTGGGCCTTTAACTAATAGCTTGAGCTTTTAGGTCAAGTGATGACTTAACAAAGACAACCTATTCTAACAATTTACTTATGCTTGAAATGATAATTCCTCAGTGCAGGAAGCATTGGAAGAAGTTATAGAGGCGAGTTTCAACGCTATCAACTATTCCCAGGGATACGTGAAGATACCCCAGTTCTAGCAAACCAATTTTCAGTAAGTTTAGTATATGATTTGACTCCATATAAAATACTTAACACTAAATACAGCTGTACTCAGAGACTCATCACATTGTCCGGTAAACAAGGTCTTATCATTAATCTTGAAATTTGAACTGTGGATCTGCACATGACAAACACAACTTAACATTTTTGGAAGGGATGACTGCAACAAAATACATTTTGGTTTTCTATAGGCATGCTCTCACCGTCAAAAGTGGAATGAATATTAATAGGACAAGAAAAGACAGCATACCATTTCAAGCATAAGTATGATTTGCTTTTTCTTTCATGTTAAATAGTGTATCAGGATTCTGGATGCCAGCCTCAAATAGTTAGGGAGACTTTATTGTAGAATTAACACCACCTATCGCTGAGGCTCAGATATTTTTTTGCACAATTGTCGTATATATGTTCATTAACCAATGTAGAATGCCATGTACTGACCCCAGAGTTTTATTTCCGTGATCTTAAGGATTTAACAAAAATAATGCCACAATATACATGTTTGCCCTTTGTATTTCCCAAGTACATACACATTCATGCTCTAGCATCTGTTCTTGTGGGTATAGATATGCATGTGTGTGAAGTCTCTAAGCGAGTAGCCAGCATCGAAGTTATTAAGTTCCCAGATTGGAAGGCTCTGGACTTCTAAATTTTTCATCACACATCAGCAATTTGAAATAAATTTCAAGCTCTTGATTGGATAACTCTACCCTAACCATATAAGTTATTAAGTTCCCAGATTTGAATCTATCGAAGTTACACATTGTTCCAGTTAGCAGCTGTCTTTTTTAGGCTGCAGATCAAGGTTATCTATGAAGAAGCTTGATTGGTTTGAATAAAAAAAAAAAATTTACTGTTAGTAGGGGAAAAAGGAAGACGAGAGTTTAAGCTTTATCTTAAATATTTCTTTCCAAACAATTTGAAGATTACTTGGTACTTTTAACTTATATAGGCTTTCGTTTCACGCCCAAACGGTGCCAAATATTGTACTGTACTCTGCGCTGGGAGTTCAGAGGTGCCCAAGTAAGTCACATCTATTTTTACATTTCATTCTCTAGGACTTCATTCTCTTTCTGATCTTGCTCAAAAATATTGAAAAGCTTCTTGAGTCCTAGTCGAAATGTGATAAGAAACAGTAGCATCGGCAAATTTTAGTTATAAGTTATAACTACTCGATATGCAGAAAAAGTACAGATTCCGGCATTGAATCATGGGATTGGAACCTAGATGGGGAGAGAAGTACATATCATGCTTTGTATCCAAGGGCCTGGACTGTATATGATGGTATTTGTGATTGGAAGGCTCTGGACTTCTAAATCTTGTAGCATTGACAATAATAGATCCCTGTATTTTGTACTTACCCTTTTATTAATGTCTCGGATGCAGGTCAACCTGACCCTGAACTCAGTATTGTTTGTCATCAGGTTTCACCATTTATTCCCCATAATTATAAGGAGAGCAGCTTTCCTGTGGCAGTATTTACATTCACGGTAGGGAAGGACTACTGAAAACTAAACTTCTCATGCAAGAAATGTGATCTATCTAATAGTATTGGTCCTAAGCTGTTGCTTCCTATTTTCCACAGCTTTTGAATTCGGGAAAATCTGCTGCAGATGTCACCTTGCTTTTCACATGGGCTGTAAGTCGAAAGTTTTCAATTTTCAAATTCATTCATTTGAGGTTTTTGACCAAAATATATTATCTTCAGAAAAAAATTCCCACATTAGTGTTAACCAGAAATTATTTGCCTATTTAGGGTTGGTCTTACCATATCATGCACCATGTTGGAGAAGAGTAGGTGAAGAAAATAAAGAAATTCTTAAGTGCGACTGGAGGCTTTTAAAGCCTCTATCAAGAGTGGAGACGACTGTAGAAAAAATCCAGAGTCTTGAGGCTCTTTTATTTGCAAGATAATACAAAACATCGAGCGAGATGGAAGCTTTATGTGAGAACTTTTGTTGGGTTTCTTTTCTAGGATTCATACGATGTGGAAATATGAGCCTAGTTTGGGAAATAGTTTTCAACTAACACTCAATTAGGAATTTTTTCCTAGAACTAGAAATTTTGCCTCCCTGTTTTGCTCAATTTGTTTGAAGTCCAATATGCACAAATCATCTAATCAAAGAAATATTAAAAACTAATATCAAACAAAGTTTTCAAACTCATCCAAGAAATGTCATGTAATTGTTCAATTCTTGTCCATGAGAGAGAGATAGAGAGAGAGAGAGAGAGAGAGAGAGACACACACACACACACACACACACAGAGGAATTAATATTGAATAAAGTTTCCCAACTCATCTGAAAATAATGTCTGTATAATTGTCAAATCTTCATCAAGTCTGCACATATATTAACTATTGCTGCAATTTTGGCGGTGTTTTTCTGGTGTCTCCATAACTTCAAGATTCAGTAGAGAATGTTGGCACGTTAAATGAGAATTGAAAAGACAAATTACGCTCCTCTGTTTTTTGTTGTTGTTCAGAATTCAGTAGGTGGGGTCTCAGGATTTTCTGGTCATCACTTCAATTCAAATATGATGTAAGAATACTGCCATGAAGCTTTTTGACATGTTGTGAATTCTCATTGGCAATTTTTCTGGCAGATAGCTTATTCCCATGTACCCCCCACAATGTGTCCTACTCTCTCCAAATCTAACTATATTTTATGATGATCTGACTTACATACCCTGACACCTGCTAGGATGAAAGATGGCGTGCATGGAGTACTTCTGCATCACAAGCAAGTTCCTTTCCTAAGTCCAAACAAGAAGTCCTAGATCCTTGATTTAACCAGTTAAATGATTCTTTCTGTTTATTTGATAGCTTCACCTGTTACTCTCTAATGTAAATCTGACACATTCAGAACTGCAAAAGGACATCCTCCGGTGACTTTTGCCATTGCTGCTGAAGAGACGCCTGAGGTTCATGTCTCAAAGTGTCCTTGCTTCTTGATATCTGGTGATTCCCAGGGAATCACAGCAAAAGACATGTGGCATGAAATTAAGGAGGTTAGCTGATATTTTCCATTCTGGTGTTTTCCTAATAAGCTAGGCAATTTATTGTTTTTTGATAAAACTTAAATTCTCTGTATTATCTTGCTTATGCTGCAAGGTATGAAGCCAGCTACCAAAGGAAAATTTGGTTCCATTCGTCTTTGAGTAGTAAAATTCGCGGTTATAATAAATAGTTGTTAACTTGTAACACAGATATCAGATTCCAATTTAGGAATGTTTTAGCAAAGCATATGATGTGAATTCCATATGCCTGTCGACTCTCCCTACGCTCGTGCCTCTGCTAAAATCAGTGTGGACAAGTGATGTCGAATAACATTAGAATGTCAAATACTATAAGAATAATTAATAAGGTAATCCAAAATGTGCGTGTGGAAGGTTGATGGTTCAGTGTTTTAATTGTGGACTCACTTGCAGTTATATTATTGAAAAATCTTCAAGCTTTACAAGTATAGGTACATGTGTCTAGCTCTCCTACAAACCAGGACACCTAGGTGCCTCGCTGCCTCACTTTCCGTACACTTGGTCTCACGTGGCAGCCCGCCGAGGTGACACATGAACCGAGGAAGCCTCACCCACCAAGGATAGGTCAAAGAGCGTCTCCTCCGAGCTAGGGCTCTAAGAGAGCCCTTACGCTTAGCACCTCCTGGCACGGCCATGGAACCTCTCCGCCGAGCGCCCTCTCCTTTGGGCCACCTCTCTATACTTGGCCTCGAGGCACTTCCCTCACGAAACCTCGGGAGTCTCTGCCCAAGGGCACCTCACCTATGACCTCGCGCTTGGCATCTCCTAGCATGGTCATTGAACCTCTCTGCCAAGCGTCCTCTCCTTTAGGCCATTCTTCCACACTTGGCCATAATTCTTTATAAACTAGGTTGGGAGCAAGACCTAAGGACACCCTTGGGGTCATCTTCACGCAGAACCATCAGGAGGCAAGTGGATTGGAGGCTAGAGTTGAGGGTTCGTCGAAGAGCCTCACACCCAAAGGGCCTCAGCCGCTTGACTGGCCTTAGAGAGAGAGAGAGAGAGAGAGAGAGAGAGAGAGAGATCTCCACCAAATCATGCTATCAGAGCAAGACAACAAAGGCATTTAATGAAAGTTGACTGATCACACCTGGCCGAATCCCAGTCGTTCTGAGGGAATCTCGGAGTAGAGTTGACATTTGAAATATTAGCCCTCGAAGAACCAACTATCAGACCTAAACACTTGCAGGTTGCAGGTTGAGGAGTCAATCACCGAGGGCCTCCCTCACCTATATAAAGGGGAGACTTCCCCTCAATCACAACTTACAACACAAGAAGATACAAGAAAACACTCTTAAGAATATCCACAAGCCTTTCTGGTCTCCTTGGGATACACTGCGTCTCTCTCTCTCTCTAGGACCGCCTCAACTCTCTCTCCTCCACCTTCGACAGTCCTCCACCTAGACGAAGCATGTCGTAACTTCCCAGAGAGTCTCCTTCTACCAGGTTTGAACACTCATCCCTCTACCCTTCACATAACAAGTATCTGCATCATCTAAGCAATTTGTTAGGTGTAGATTCTTTTATTAATTCTTATGTTTAATAGACAGATACTTTTATTAAATCCTTAAACATGGTGTATAATATCAAGGGATGGTGAGTGGTTTTGTTATCACTGGCAGAGGGTACTCAGTAACTCAATTTTTCTTTTGGTACGATGAGAAAAAGACACCCTTGAGAATTGAAATGGCATACCTTCACTTTATGACCTGAAAAATCAGGGAAAAACTTAAACAAAGAGGAGCCACACCTACATTTTGTTAGATAGCTTGATATATATTACTGGGCCCATTTCTTAACAGCTTAAGTTTTAGGGACAATTGGTGATCTAACATGGTATTAGAACTTTGGTTCCAAGAAGTTTTGCGTTCAAGTCTTGCAATCTGTGTTTATTCCCCTGTTATGTTTGTCATGCATTCTTTGCTATGTGTGTTAATTCACCCAGTTTAGTTCATTCTGTCTGCCTCTCCACATGTGTGACAGTGTCATATATAAGGGGCTGTCAGATAGCTTGATATATATTATTGGGCCCATTTCCTAACAGTTAAGTTTTGGGAAAATTGGGGACCCAACACATGTCTCTCTCTCTCTCTCTCTCTCTCTGTGGGAATTCAAGATGAACCAAAGATCCTTATGCTGTTGATTACTTTATATTCATTCACAATCTTACTTTTCTCTTTTCCTGATAGCATGGGTCATTTGACCACCTTAACTCGAATGAACCTTCGAAGCCTTCAGAACCAGGGTCATCTATTGGAGCTGCCATAGCAGCTTCTCTGACTCTTCCTTCTGGCACAGTCCGTACTGTTACATTCTCACTAGCATGGGCCTGTCCAGAAGCAAGATTTTCTAGTGGAAAGACTTACCACAGGTCAATGGCTGCTTTTACTCTTATGATATTGCCAGATTCATCGTCACCAAAAATATCACCTCATTTTAACAATATTTGTTAACAGGCGGTATACAAGATTTTACAGCACTCACGGGGATGCAGCAGCAAGCATTGCACATGATGCTATCCTTGGTAATCTTCACCACAGAATTAGTTGTACTTATAGGGTATTAGGGTATTTACTGCTTATGCAATCAGCTATATTGGAAACACAACGCACTCTTTCTCTAGATTTGTCCTGTTTTGTTAGGGTATGTAAGTTGAGAATTTTCTTACAAATTTATCCTGACTGGAACCTACTTCTGTGAATGGTTGATTTTGTCCAAGTCATCTATGCCATATTTGATTCTTTTTTCTGCGTACTAACACATGAAGACAGTTTTACTGTCGATTTCTGGGCAACATCTCCCTTTGGGAAGTGGAGTGTACTGTTAACAGAGAGAGAGAGAGAGAGAGAGAGAGAGAGAGAGTGGTGCACTTGGAAAGATTTGAGAGTGATAAAATAATCTAAATTTCTTTGTCATGCCTCTGGACCCAGAGCATGCCCATTGGGAGTCCCAGATTGAAGCTTGGCAGAAACCAATTATTGAAGACAAAAGGCTTCCTGAATGGTAAGATGAAACAAAGTCTGGTACTGAACACTATTTAAGTTCTTACCTTCTGAATAAATTATAAATATTATGAAGTTCTTCTCAGGTACCCCATCACTCTTTTCAATGAGCTTTATTATCTCAATGCAGGGGGCACACTCTGGACAGGTATTTATGCATCTCAGAATCTTTTGGCAGGAAAACTAGTTGTTTGTAATATAAGGTCACTTTTCCTTTCGGCTTTCTGCAGATGGATTGCCTCCAATGCACAGCCTTACGACCATCGGAGAGAGAAATTTTACCCTTGCTAACTCCAGACTAGAGTTTGACAAAACAACTAAGATTTCCAATCAAAATGACACTGCTGCTGAAATTCTTGAGAGGATGGCATCCATACTTGAACAGATACATGCTCCAATAACATCAAACTCTGCTTTCGGAGCCTATTTGCTTCAAAATGGAGAAGAGAACATTGGTCAGTTCCTTTGTCTTGAAGGGATTGAATATCACATGTGGAACACTTATGATGTCCATTTTTATTCTTCTTTTGCACTACTCATGTTATTCCCAAAACTTGAACTAAGCATCCAAAGAGATTTTGCATTGGCAGTACTGATGCATGATCCAACTAAAATGAAAACTTTAAGTGATGGAAAGTGGGTCCCACGGAAAGTTCTAGGTGCTGTTCCCCATGATATTGGTCTCAATGATCCATGGTTTGAAGTAAACGCGTACAACTTTTTCAATACAGACAGATGGAAGGACTTGAATTCTAAATTTGTTCTTCAAGTTTACAGAGATATGGTTGCCACTGGTGATAAAAATTTTGCACGAGCTGTTTGGCCCTCTGTGTATATTGCAATGGCTTATATGGATCAGTTTGATAAGGATGGTGATGGGATGATTGAGAATGAAGGATTCCCTGATCAGACATATGATGCATGGTCTGTTACTGGTGTGAGTGCATATTGTGGCGGGCTCTGGGTTGCAGCTCTGCAAGCTGCTTCAGCCATAGCACGTGAAGTTGGTGATATTGTATCTGCTGATTTCTTCTGTGTTAAGTTTCAGAAGGCAAGGGTTGTCTATGATGAGTTATGGAATGGTTCCTATTTTAATTATGACAACAGCGGCAGTAGTTCAAGTTCTTCTATTCAGGCTGATCAATTGGCTGGACACTGGTGAGTACAAAATACTTGTGTGACATTATTGCATGTGATGAAAATATTTTTTAATGGTAAGAAACGAAAGCTCCACATGCTATTGGGCTGATGTTTTGGTGTATAAAAGAGAAGCAAGATCATCATCTTATTTTCCTTCAACTACTATGTTTTTGACTTCTAATTTACTTCATAGGTATGCAAGAGCATGTGACCTTTTACCAATTGCTGACGAAGACAAAGTAAGGAGTGCGCTTGAGAAAATTTACAGGTTCAACGTGTTAAAGTTTAAGGGAGGGATGCGTGGAGCAGTCAATGGGATGTTGCCGGATGGAAGGGTTGATATGTCAGCTTTGCAGTCAAGAGAGATTTGGACAGGAGTTACATATTCCGTTGCTGCTGCTATGATTCAAGAGGACATGATGGAAATGGCTTTCCAGACTGCAGTTGGTGTCTATGAAACAGCCTGGTCCCAGAAAGGTCTAGGGTGAGTGGTCTTCTCTCCTTTTAACTTTCTTCAAAATCACCAATAAGATGAAAAGTTCATCCATTTGTGGTTCAAAATTTGGTGTTTTATTTGAAAATAAAACCCAGGTCATTGTAGATATGACTTCGAAATCCATAACATGTTGGAAACCTATAGTGTAACTACCTTATTTGTTTTCTTTTCTGGACAAATTCACTGAAAAAGGATATTAGAAAAGGAAACCCAGTTCTGGAGAGAAAATTAATTATATGAATTTTTAACATCTTTTAGAGGCATCAACTGGTGATTTTTTTTTTTTATGGGTACATTGGAGGGCTAAAGCCCTGAGGGAGGAGGGTGAATCGAACTCTTGACATCATGGCACTGATCCTCAATCAACTGGTGATTCTAATGCAATTGCTTTTTACATTTAGCATATAGTTACCATACGTTTAAATATTCAGCTTGCTTGTAAATTTCCCTCTTTTTGTTGGGCTTCAGTGCTCTGTTCAATTGCTGGAAAAAAAATTCAAAATATAATGGAAGGGAAGAAAACTCTCTAATACGATAACCAAGGAGAAAAAAGAAGAAGAGGGGGGGGAGAGAGGGGATGTCAATTAGAGTAGATGACAGAGTTAACAAGAGTGGCTTGTTTAGTTTATGCTCTTCAATAACATTCTTATCCACTAATGTTTGCCTTCACTAAACAAGTTTATGCTCTTCAATGACATTCTTATCCACTAATGCTTGCCTTCACTAAACTTAAGTCTAGTAGGCATAAATATATTAAATTTTCTTTCAACTCATCTTAGCATTTCAAATCTGATAAAGGACATTGAGGAACCATAGAATCAAAAATCATATGTTGTAAAATCTCTCTCTCTCTCTCTCTCTCTCTTGCTTCTTCTTCTTCTTCTTCTTGTCAACCACACATAATGCTCATGTTTGAATATGCTTAATCATTTAGGATTCCAGTATATATATAACAACTATGCTTAATCTTTTACTAGTTCTACACATTGAACTGCAAGCTGGAGGCATATATATACATGAATCGATTGATGTAAATAGGAAAACCTATCACCACCCCCAATATCCCATTTTTTTTCTTATTATGTTTCATAGATATGTGTCGTATAATATGTTTCCACAGTCAACACCCATAAGGAAGGACCATCTTTTTATCCCAGTTCACTTATCAATCTATTACTGGTAATGGTTGTAGATTTGCTTTTCAAACTCCAGAAGGTTGGAATACTGATGAGGAGTACAGATCTATGGGTTACATGCGGCCTTTGGCTATCTGGGCAATGCAATGGGCATTGTCAAAGCCAAAGCTCTCCAGCCAGCTGCAGGGGATGAAACTTGAAGTGAACAATGATGATAGGCAGCCTGCAGGATTTGCCAATGTCGCACGCCTTCTAAAATTGCCAGAAGAGGCGGTGGCCTCTAAAAGCTTTTTACAGTCATTGTATGATTCCACTTGTAGGAGATTGTCTATGTGACTTATTAGTCTGGATCATTTCAGTTAGTAGAACTCCTAGCTTGCTTTTCATAAGACAAAGCTTCTGGATTCCCCAGGAAATTCGTGATTTCACTTGCTGGAGATTTTCTCAGGTTGATGTTTACTTAGAACCCAATATAAACAAGTAAAAAGGAAAAAGGGAACAATTGATGACTGCACCTGTCAAATTGCTTTCAACTATGGAGTGAAAAGCTTTGCTTAATGCCAATCAAACAGTCTGTAGGTTTTTCTTTGGAAAAATTACAATTTACCCTGTAGTTTAACGTAGTTTTACTTTACCCCTCAAGTTACAAATGTGACAGATAACACTTTGTAGTTCAGACTAAAGTGAAGCAATGGATGAACAGTTGATGGATTCACTAAGAAATGGGAAAAGATGAAATTGCGCACATTTATCTATGATACATAACTTGAAGTTCAAGGTATCTCTGTATAGGAAATTGCATCATAGTGGTGTGACGAATTGACACGCATTGTGAAGTTGGCTTGAATACAGACGTACTCTAAGGACCTTCCAATGTCTTTCAAATATATTTTAAAAAACAAGAGTACTTCCTAACACAATTTTCGAAATCCCTTCCAGAGATATTGTTTTCAGATCAATCACAACAAGAGAGTTCGTTTTCAAAAAGGAAAATTTCCAAGAATAAGTGACAAATCTCATGTTTTCATAATCAAATCTAAAATCCCATTTCAATGATTTTAAATACGCTTAATGATTTTTAAAAGTCTTTTACCTAAAAGAACTGGGCTTCACAATGACTATGATCTTACGGTGAGTTAGACATTAAAGCTAGCCTAAAAATCTTATATAACATGTCATTCTTTTCTCAAATCTCAAATCAAGTGTCCATCCCATTTTCTTTTTCTAGCCCTTTTTGTCAAAAGCTCAAATCAAATGCTCAAATCTTCAAACCCTCATGTCAAACACTCCATTCAAGAATTCAATACTTTAAAAAAACTCCAATCAATTTTCCAAGCCTCTTTTAAAATTCAATTCTCAAGTTCAATCTTCAAAACTTTAAAAAATGCCCTAGATACTCAAAAGTGACTCTTCACGACCTCAAATCATGTTTTCAAAACTTCATGCTCTCTAAGAGATCCAGTGAAGTTTTTAGGTTTTAAACCTTCTTTCTAAATTCAAATCCCAAACTTAAGTTCAACTTTCAAAAGTCCTAAAAATGCTCTCTATGTCCTCAAGTGGCTTCTTATGCTATTAGGGCGTCTTTCCAAGTTTCAAACTCTCGCTCCAACTCCAAATCTCAAAACTCTGCATAAATTTTCAAGATTTCTAAAACGTTTCCAAGTTTGCAAAGTGACCAGCTCAAGCTTTCACATCACTTCTTCAAGGTTTACAACTAGTAGATGTTTTAACCTAGATCTAGTCACTATTTCCTTCAAAATGAGTATTTTTTTAAAAATATTATAATCAAACTTTTTTGAAAATCATCTTTTTGGCATAACAATTCATTCTAAAAATCACGTCCAACCCTTACTTTTTTAAAACACAAGACTCTTTTAAAAATAAAAATAAAAATAAAAATGAAAAACATTAATTGCATTAACACCTTCCTACTCATAACCAAAAATCCCAAATACTTTTTCTAGTTCATAAGACCAATTTGGAGTCGATTTAAAAAAAAATGGCTTATAAAAATTAAAACCTCCTTCAAAAACGATTCATTTAAAAACTAAGGGTATTCTTGTAAAACACACTTTTTAAGATAATCTAAGGTACATTTATTCATGTCAAGAGACGACTCTAAAATTTAAAAAAAAGACCCTCAGTCAAAACTTTCGGGGACCAAAACCTGCCACATGAAGTTTTACTTTTTCTTTGACTTCTTCGGTCACAGGCCAAACAAGTTGAGAAAAAACCCAAACAACAACAGGCCTTATGCAGGATGGTTACTACTAATGGACGCCTAATTTGTTAAAAATATCTCATAATCATTACATTTTTTATAATTAGTCAATCTCATAATTTCTTGTTTTGATCTCACAGTTTTTTTTTTTTCTATAATCATGATCCCTATTGTTACATCTCACTATACCATTGTTCTCAATTATTGTCCCTATTCCTGTTGCTTCTCCCCCATTTTTAATTAACATTCCTATGAAATAATCTATTCAACTAACCCTGTATTCCTAATTAATTAATTACTGACTTTCTTAAGTGAAATTAAAATCTTAAGATATTTTCCAACCACGTTTTCATATTTCACACACTTAAAGCCTAATTTTAGTTTTTTATATTCTTTGTTTGGATATTCGGTTTGTCATGGGAGATGAAAACTACTTATAAATATTTTTTTTTGTATAAAATAAATATATATATATATATATATTTGACAAATACCTAATCATTTTCTTCTCATTTTCTAATCCAACAAAAAAAAAAAATACTTAATTTATTTTTACCTATTTTTCCATTTTACTTTTGTTCCTCTTCACAAATCTAAGACAAGATCCAACGTAACATCACTGTCATTCCATATTTCACAAAATCATGAATTTTCTCTATAACCCCAGTTGTATCTTGTGGTTGCACGTGATGGTTTTACTATTTACCGCCCATACGCCATAAACTTGGCTGGCTGCCAATAAATATCCTTTACCTATACACTAATGAACTAAATTAATAATGTGACTATTCTTATTTAAACAGAATATAATACTTGTATACAAGACTTTTTTCTTTTCTTTTTAAGTTCCATTGGAAATAAACGTTTTTCCAACCTATGTGTCATTTCTTTTTGACTGTCTTAACCTTTAACCCTAAAAGATGCCCCTCTCAACTTTTTAAAAATTTGATTTTTACTTTTAATTTTAAAAATTACTTCAATTTTCTCCGCTAAAAATTTATAATTGTCCCTACCTTCTATAAAAATTTTCTTTGACCTATAATTTTAGAATGTTTGTCAATTTGCCCCCTTTAAAAATTTCTGAATGCCACTTTAAAATATTAATTTGCTTTAGAAATTCTTTTCTATATTATTTATGTAAGCTTATATATAAATATGTGTAAGTCAAGTGGCCTATTGCTGATTATGAAGAAACATATTTAACAAAAAAAAAAATTGGAATATCCTATTTGGTTATGATTTTTCCTTACTTTTTGAAATAAATAAAGGAACTTTGCATTTTTTTCGTTTTCTCGTACACAAAAAATGGGACCACCAAAAAAATATATTCGCTTTCATTCTATATGAAAATGGTTCCCAAAATACATAAAATATGTATGTATATATATTGCTCCTAAAACTAGGATATTTTCAAAAAATTTATTGAAAACAAATTTTAAAACTGATTTACCAAGTTTTGTGATTAAATATTACCCTTCTATATAAATTTTTTTGGCTCTGTAACTGATTACGAGCTCACCATAAATTCGCACTGGTGAGATTTTATATCTGATATCAATGCCGTTGACATTGTTTTTGCCAACAAACTCGGCTAATTTCCATAACAAGGCAAAAATTTGGTCTTTATTCCGGCACAGGAGGCCATTTAAACTTATTTCTGGGTTGCGAGGTCAACGTTTTTTAGAAAAGCGTTTCTATTAAAAACGCTAATCAAAAAAGCATTTTCTCCTATTTCTACGACCGTATACTAGCACGTTAAAAATGCTTTTCCGAAAAGCGTTTCTATTGAAAACACTTTTTGAAAAAGTGTTTTTAACAGCACCACACACTAGCAAATTTAAAATTCATTTCCAACATTTCAACATTGCATAACTTTTGAACGAAGACTCCGATTAACGTGCCGTCAACTCCCGCACGTCACTCGGGATGTGCAGGAGCCTCTCATCAAGTTTCACACTCACCGGACCTTTTCTCCCCAATTCGGTACCCCGAAGGCCGATTTTGTCTAACTCTGAAACCCTAAATCCTAAAAAAAGCGAAAGATGACATAACTTTTGAACCGGGACTTCGATTGATGTGCTGTAAACTCCCACATGTCACTTGGGACCCGCAGGAGCCTCCCGTCAAGTTTCGCACTCACAGGACCTTTCCTCCCCAAAACAGTACCCCGAAGGCCGACATGGCCTAACTCCGAAACCTTGACTCCCAAAAAAGCAAAAGATGACATAACTTTTGAACCAGGACTTTGATTGACGTGCCATCAACTCCCACGCGTCACTTGGGACCCGCATGAGCCTCTCATAGAGTTTCACACTCATGGGACCTTTCCTCCCCAAAATGGTACCCCGAAGGTCGATTTTGCCTAATTTCGAAATTCTAACTCCCGAAATTTCGAAAGATGACATAACTTTTGAACCAGGACTCTAATTGACATGCCATCAACTCCCACCCGTCACTCAGGACTCGCAGGAGCCTCTCGTCGAGTTTCGCACTCACGGGACCTTTCCTCCCCAAAACGGTACCCCGAAGGCTAATTTTGTCTAACTCCGAAATCTTGACTCCCAAAATCCCGAAATGTGACATAACTTTTGAATTGGGACTCCAATTGATGTGCCATCAACTTCCACATGTCACTCGAGACCCACAAGAGCCTCCCGTCGAGTTTTGCACTCACTGGACCTTTCCTCCCCAAAACGGTACCCCGAAGGCCGATTTTGTCTAACTCCGAAATCCTGACTTCCAACATCCTGAAAGATGATATAACTTTTGAACCAGGACTCTGATTGACGTGCCGTCAACTCCCACATGTCACTCGAGACCTACAGGAGCCTCCCGTTGAGTTTCGCACTCACGAGACCTTTCCTCCCCAAAATGGTACCTCGAAGGCCGATTTTGCCTAACTCCAAAATCCTAACTCCTGAAATTCTAAAAGATGACATAACTTTTGAACCAGGACTTCGATTAACGTGCCGTCAACTCCCACACGTCACTTGGGACCTGCAGGAGCCTCCTGTTGAGTTTTGCGTTCACGGGACCTTTGCCCCCCCAAAATGGTACCCCGAAGGCCAACATGGCCTAACTCTGAAACCCTAACTCCCGAAATTCCAAAAGATGACGTAACTTTTTAACCAGACCTTTCCTCCCCAAAATGGCAAATATAACCCAAACTCATATATATATTACATGAAAACATAATAACTTATTTTGCATCATACTGAACTATAAATCAGAACATGCTTTCATGGACCATATTCATAACAACATAGTGGTTTCCCAGCAACGGTAAGGCTAGTAGGTAAATAGTTTTCAAAGTCATCGTCACCTTCTTTTTCTGAGAAGTCTGAAAGTTCTGTGTCAGAAACTAGCAACGGATCTTCAATAATTTCTATTATTCGTTTTGTTAGATCAACACATTATTTATTTGCATTTTTCGTAAAATGATATCTATCTAGTCTTCATTGCATTTGATCAATCTTGCGTTTGAGCGCTTTTATGACCTTGCTGTTAGGTGATCTCCTCACGAAAAGCTTAGCTGATCGGGCCTTGAGGACACGTAGGCCATGCCATTGGCAATACATCTCCTGTTCACACCGTTTATCGAATAAGTCTTCCCAGGGCAACCTTATGCATTGGTCGTCGGTCACACCGTGGGGTGGTTGGAAGGATGTATTGCCAATAAAGATATGATTGACCGGACTCATCATAGTGTGCATTAGAATAGGTTTGTTGAGGAAACTACGTTTTCGGCCATACCATTTGTTACCAATTGGGTCTGTATATGTATCCACCATGTGGATGACTAAGTTCTGATTTTCATGCATATTGCTGGTTGGAACTGAATGACTAGATGATGCACTAAATAACCCTTTTCGCTTGGGCATGTTTGGAGATTTGATTTCTTGAGCATTTCATAACCTCACATCATTTTATACTCAACCAGTTGACACCAATCCGTCATGTTGAAAAATACTAATCGTTACTGAAAGGCTTCACGTGATACTGCAAAATTCACATGACAATGATGAAGTTACTAGTAGGGTTCACGTGAAAGGCTTCAGAAGGTAGAGATATGACAATCATGAATTGACAAGTAATAAGACATGACAATTATCAAGAAATTCACGTGACATGTCTCAGAAGATAGAGATAGGACAATCATGTATTGAAAAGCAATAGGACATAACGAGTTTGCTAAATTATTGTCCTGTCATTGGTGCACCCTCTTCAAAAAATGACAAGTCTTCATATTTCAGTTATGATAAGTAGTTTCGATATTACTTTCATCCATTAATATTTTTTTTTGGTGGGTAAAAAAAAATTGAATTATCCTATTATTTTTACTTTATCAGTTTAATGAATTTATCGTCAATTTTAGTTGTTTTCTCCGCAAAGAGTGCCAGTGTCAATAACAACAATTCTATTCATTTATAAATGGATATAGATAGAACAAAAACTATCGTCATTAATTTTGCTATAACTAAATTTATTTACAACAAAAACTATCATCATTAACTATTACATCCAACAAGTTTCGAAATCTAATTATCCACTGTGCAAAAAACAATCTCGCTACTATACATGGCCTCCTGTACCACTTCAAGGTGGCCTCCTCTCTCTTGCGGGCCTCGGCTGACGGACAAAGACACATGTGATGGATCGTAGTGTCGGATGTGCCTTTGGATATGGGTCTGGCTGTGGCACTATCGGTGGCTGTGCCACTGGGGGTGACTCTGGCTGTGGCTGCAGATGTGGATGACGCTCTGCCTGTGTGATCTGCGAAACACCCTCAGTGTCAATGGTAGGGGGTGCCACCACTGGATGAATCTGTTGCACACTACTAACCTGAGTGACCTGCGATGGCCCCTCTAGCTATGTCATAGGGTCAAAATGGTCCCGACCCTCTGCTGAAAAAGACGTCTCTATCTGCTGCCCAGATACCAATAATGGGTCAACATATCGCTGGAAGTCATCATCATTTCCTATTGCCGATAACCAATACCCTTGGTCGTATGCAACGGGTGATGTAATATGGCGATAGGCGGTGCAATGTGGTATGACCTCAGAACTACTCGGACGTGATGATGAGGGCACATCGTGTGACTCAGTGTGATATGTATATACTGGTCTAGTCGCAGTCACATAGGCTGAGGATGGCTGCGTGGCACTGAAATACTGCAGGAACTCTTGTGATGATGATCCGCTAGGAGGGGGAGCGGCTGGAGCTACTGGTGGCATGGGAGGGGGAGCGGCTGTAGCTACTGGTGGCATAGGAGGGGGAGCAGCTGGAGCTGCTGGTGGCATAGGAGCGGGAGCGGCTGTAGCTGCTGATGGCATGAGAAGGGTGTAAGCACCCCATTTTTGCCCGCTCGGCAATCTTCGAACTGACCAAGCTCACGTTCACACATCACATGCATATTTAGACTCTAAACCCACCTTTTAAACTTGAATTTAGTCCACCAGTCGTTTCTTGGGCCCGTAGGGCCCACTCGAAGCTAAATGACCGTTTTGCCCTTGGTGGGTAGGTCTCCTTTTTCGACCACACCGGCTCTGGGTATCAAACTGGTAACTTCCCGAGAATACTTTTTATAGTGTTCTCAACCTTCTTCTACCTTTCCGGATCATTCCGAGTCAGTTCCGGCAAACCCGGTACAAAATGACCATTTTGCCCCTGATGGGCCAGTCACCTTTTCCAACCACACCAGCTCTGGGTATCAAACCGGAAACCTTTGGGAACATTCTAAGTAATGTTTCCAAATCTCAAGTCTTCTTCCGGAACAGTCCGAGTCTATCCCGACAGTTTCCCAGTCTGATTGATCGTTTTGCCCCTAAAGACCCGGTCAATCTTTCCGACACATCTTATCCTCACTTTTCAAGTCAAATACCTCCAGGACACTATTTTAAGTGTTCATGCTCCTTTCCGGCCTTTCGGGTCATTCCCGGCTCCTTCAAATCATTCCCGGACTTTTCGGAGCCACTCCTAGTGAAGCTAGGCTAAAAATTGTGTGGTAGTCACTAGTACAGGCGCCCAAATCTAGTTAAAGATACGTTGCTTGCCGACCTTAAACATTTCCTAAATGGTTGGCGCCACTACTAGTGGCGCCAAGCCAAAAAATGGCCTGGCGCCACTCCTAGTGGCGCCAGTGTAAAATTTGGCCTAGCGCCACTGCAACAGGCGCCAGTATTATCCAACCTCTATAAATACAGAGCCTCCTCCAGCATTTAAAGGGTCTGCAAACTTAACCTAAAAATCATGTATTTCGATATACAGAGCTCGAGCACCTCCAAAACCCTAGTTTCCTTAGGTTTTCCAAACCCTAGCCACCCTGCACAAACCCTAGCCTCCTATACACTTATACACTCTCCCATACACTCATACACTAGCCTTCAACCATCCTTTGAAGACTTGAAGAGCCGCCATCTAAAGCTTGAAGACAACCCTTGAAGATTGAAGAAGAAGATCAAGATGAAGACCGAAGATTGAAGACAAGCAAGGCGCACAAAATAAAGAAGACATACGGTAGGTTTTCTATTTAAATTTTCACACTTCCCCCCTCTCTCTTCTCTCTCCTAACCCACTTGGGTTTTCTCTATTTTAATCCCCCATCTCTTTCCCCCCCTTTCTTTGCATGCTTGAAACAAGGGGATTCCCGGTCCATGTATAGGATTGAGCTATTGGAGAGTCACCGTGTCGGGGGCTTTCTTCTAGTCTAACCAAAGACCACGTGGGTTTGGCCCCCTTGATTATGTGGTAAAGCCTTAACCTTGTATGTTCACGACCCCAAATTGCATTGTGCATATCATAGTCTTACATCTTTCAAAAACCGTTTTTAAAGTTGTTTTTCAAATCGTTTTCAAACTTGTTTTCAAAATTGCATCAAAATCTCTTTTTCAAAAACTTATTTTCAAAACCACAATTCTAGGGTGATTCTAGCCTTTCCATGGCTAAGATTACTTTAGGAAAGTGTTACATTAAAAGTGACCTTTTTGGTCTATAGTTTCAAATCTTATTGTTTTCCAAAACCACTTTCTTAAAGTGGTTCTAGCCCTCTTATGGTTAGAATCGCTTTAGGAAAGTGAGACGTTTTCATACTTTCCAAAAAACTCTCTCTTCAAAAATCTCTTCCTAAAAATCTCTTTTTCAATATACTTTCCTAAAACTCTCCTCTTCAAAATTGTTTTCAAAAACTCCCTTCCAAAATCTATTTTTCAAAACTCTCTTTTTCAACTCCTCTCCAAAATCTTTTCCTCAAAATTTACTTTCTAAAAACACTCGCTAGATTCACCTTCCTAAAAAACTCTCTCCAAAAACCTTTCTAAAAAACTCTCTTTCCAAAATCTTCCTTCTAGAAATTTCCTCTCTAGGATTTTCCTTCTAAAATCTACGTTTCTAAAAACACACTTTCCAAAACTCCTTCTTTTTAAAATCTTTTTCCAAAAACTCCCTCTTCAAATTCACTTTCCAAAAGTCCCTCCCTAAGATTCCCTTCTAGAAAACCTTCGTTTCTAAAAACGCACTTTCCAAAAACTCTTTCCTTAGAGCCCAAGTCAAGCCCTAGAACCCACAATTAGGAAACCCTAATTTTCTTTCCAAAAACATGATTTTCAAACTTTGCCCCAAACCTAGGTTTTCAAAATCTCTTGTTTTCACATCCAAACTATACATGTTTCCAAAACCTTTTTTTTTTTTCAAAACTAGGGTTTCTAGAATCTCCTTTCCCAAATCCTTGCCAAATCCTACCTTCCCTTTAGGAAACCGAATCCATTCTCCCCGTTTAGGAATCTAAATCTAATCCTCCGTTTTTGGAAACAAATCCCAAACTTTTCCTAATTCAACTTCTTCCTAATTTCCTACCTTCCTAAACCATAAGTTTCCTAAACCTAAACTCTAAATCTCCCTTTAAATTTCAAAATCCAACTCTTTCCTAATTCAAATCCTTCCTAAACTTCCGCTTTCCTAAACCTTAAGTTTCCAAAACTTGAACATAAAAATCTTTCCTAAAATTCTAAAATTCAACTCTTTCCTAATTTAACCCCCTTTCTAAATCTTAACTTTCCGAATTCAAGTTTTCAAAACCTTTCCTAAATTCAAACATTTCCTAAATTCAAACCTTTCTTAATTTCAAGATTTTCTAAAATTCAAATTCTAAAACTTTCTAAATCTTAAACTTTCTAAATTTCAAATCTTTCCAAGTTCAAAACTTTCTAAATTCAAAACTTTCTTAAGTTAAATCTTTCTAAAC
>CM065391.1:3787500-3965000 GCA_033060915.1 Euryodendron excelsum | reverse complement strand
TGAGCAAAGCCTATGAAGGTTATTAATTGATGTGACGAAAAGCTGTGAAAGAGCGTATTACTTGATGTTACTATTGTACGGATGCGAATGGTATCACCTGTGAATGATGTGACTACCCACTCATATCACAACCAATCCACAAAAATATATACAAATAAGCCCATATTAAGTTCTTGTGTTCAATGAGTAAAACCCACTGGTATCACAACCAATCCAAAAAAATACATACAAATAAATCCGCCTTCAGTAACTATTATCTGAAATAGAAATATTAATAAACATCATTACATGGCTAAGTACCTACTATCCAATACATAACTCAGCTAGCTCGATTTGGACATTTACGCCTATTATGCCCTTGTTCCTTACAAATACCACAGTGATTTGTTTAACGTTTTCTGGAAATGTCCATCTCATTATGGATTCGTTTTGTACTTGGACGGCCGGATGTGAGCTCTCGTCGCCCACTCGGATCAGGAACTATCTTTGGACCATCGTATGCAGCCCAATAATGCTCATGCACCATCGGTTCAAATGATGTTTCGTACACGGAAGCGTAAACGTCCATGGTATACTTAAGATCAATCAAGTGCCATGGTTGTCTACCCGACTTCGCGCACACGGCTAGCATGTGTGAGCAAGAATAATGATAGATCATCCATTTTTTGCAGTCACATGACGAAGAATTCAAACACACTACATGTTTGTGGTTCCCTTTCATGCCTACTGCACTTGTAACAACCTCGGTGGAACTCGATGCCCTGGAATTGGAATATAATAACATGGTGATTGTGTTAGACATTGCGAAGCATATAATTTATTACTAATCAAAATAAGTACATATAATTAAAATAAAATCTTATAACATTACCAATTACAAATTGTTACATGATGACCTGCCGATCGAGCTTGGTACTCTTCTATCTTAGCTTGCACTTTGGACGTGTACCTCAAACTCCTTGCTAAGGCACATTGAATTTGTAGTCGATTATAATTGAAAGTGGCCACTAGACGGTAGAAGGTAACCTGAAAACATGAAGTAATGGGCAAGTCTCATGCACCTCGAAGGACATTATTATAGCACTCTGAATCATTGGTGGTTGTAACTTCCCAACGATGACCTTCATCATGTGCCAATGTCCACTTCTTTGAGTCCTCATTGCACAAAGCACGATACACCCTTGCCACCGACTCTGACTTCATTCCTAAATTTTTAATTTCATCCATTACCTCGTTAAACTTCCGCACTTGATGGACAGTCCCAGCTTGCCATATGAGATCCTTAACTTTAACATTACCGAAATTTTTATGGTAATTACTTTTAAAGTGCCTAAGGCAATATCTATGAAATTCAGTTGGTTGCCCTCGTCGTGGTGTTTCCCATTCATGTTTGACAGTGCTCAATATGGCTGCATGTCGATCAGAAATCAATGTGACACCCTCTTGGCCCGGTACAATCAAATGCCTGACATTATGTATAAACCATGACCAATCACGATAATTTTCTGATTCAACTAACGCAAAAGCTAGAGGGAAAATTTTTTTCGTAACAGTTCTTGCTGTGGCAATCAACAGAACTCCTGTATATCTGCTATAAAGAAAAGTACCGTCGATTCCTATGACTGGCGGACAGTGCTTGAAGCCTTAAATGTATGGCCAAAATGCCCAAAATATTCTGTCTAGTGCCCTAACACCCAACGTATCCAAGTCCAATGTTTCTAAAATCACAGCCGTGCCCGGGTTTCTGAACTCCAAGGTTCTGATGTACTTTGGCAACTTTTCATAGGATTCATCCCAATCTTCGAAAACCATCGCAATGGCCTTTGTTCTTCCAAGCCATGCTTTCTTGTATGAAACTGTGAAACCAGCATTATTTTTCACATTCTCGATTATGGATGCTATTTTCCAGTCAGGGTCTTCCTGTACACCACAACAAACAAACACTCCAAACTTTACTAAGGAAGGACAATAACAATAATATCAACACATCTTACATTAAAATTGAAACTGAAAGTAACTTACCGCAACTTGTGTCTTAATTAAGTGTGCAATAAATGTTGAATTCAGATTGTGGTGATTCAAACTTTCCATCCCATATAAACATGTATGAGGCATGGGGTATTGCGTGATCTCAAAAAAACTGTGCTTCTTCTTTAAACAGGCACCTAGTTTTTAAGGGCAATCGTAATTGCACTTGGTGCTCCAAACCGTTTTATTTGTTTCCACAACATGATAATGTTTATTTTTCTTCACTTGATACCAGTTACATGCATGGATCACCACATCCTTATCTTTGAATACCATCCCTTTTGCAAACTCCGGATTAGCATTTGACCATGTCGGACCACAATCATATAAGTCTCGACCACCTACAACATCATCTACCCCAACCAAGTTCGTAAAAAAGGGCATATCTGGAGTATCATGTAACGCTTCATTAAGGTTCGATTCTTCGTGCCTATCGTCATCACAGTCATCATTTAATTCATTTCTCATTAAAACATCAATATCTTCATCTGAATTATCGAATGGAACGGCATTTGCATCTTCATCTACATGTGTCCCAGTCTCGTCTAATGTAACTAGGCGTTCCACAGGATCCAGACTTCCACTGGGACCTCCTGCCTCTATGCACCCACCTTGGCCTGATGCATATTGTGGGTGAGGTGTTGGTGGATTGTGAAAGTCATGAAACTATTCAAAATTACTAAGGCCCTATGAGAAATTTTCATTTGGGCTGAAGAGGCTAGGCATTCGTTGCCTTGGCCCTTCCTCAACTATTGTGCTTTGACTACTCTGCGCAAGTGAAACCATTTGAGTAAATGACCCTAGTGCCGATACATCTCCCCTCCCTGACAATAGTTCACCGTAGGTTTGGACATCTGCCCAACTCACATCTACACGACTTCCACTGGTATTCATTATGCTACCCTTCTCGTTTACAACATATATTTCAACACATTGGTGGTCAGGATATCTTGAAGGAATATTCAACACATTTTGCAATGTCCTGTCATCATTGATTAACAACTTCTTATATATCATGACATATCTATTTCGTCGATGCAGATATCTACATATGAACTTTATAGTCACATATTCTCGGTACTCAGCCATCATTTGCATAATCATATCACGTAAAACAGCAACTGAGGTGCCCATTTCAACATCATAACATACACTAGCATCTATATCGTAGGATACACCTTCTCGGCGATCTCGTATTATCTTTTCCCCTCCAATAAAACATAACCATTGTCGTCATTATTTAGTTTTGCCTACCAAACACAACTAACAAAGATGTCAGAAATATACAAACTAATTAAATTAAATATTTTAAAACTTATGTAAAGATGCTTATGTAAATACACATTTGACAGTTTATCCTAAATATTATTTACTTATATAATATAGTAAATTTATTTTGATATAAATACGAAATGACTATATGTATTTTATATATATATGTTATAAACTTGCAAAAATAATTTGAAATTATTTAATATTGTTTACAAATTTTTGAAATCATTGTTAAAATAAATTATGAATTGTTTAATTTATTTATGAATTCTTTAAATATTTTTATGTTTGTTCAAATTTGTTAAAATAAATTGTGAATTGTACATATGTTCTAAACATGCAAAACTAATTTGAAATTATTTACCATTTTTTACAAATTTTTCAAATTTGTTAAAATAAATTATGAATTGTTTAATTTATTTATGAATTCTTTAAATAATTGTTTAAATATTTTTATGTTCAATTTCTAAAGAAATTGTACTAATTTTCAATTATTTACATATTTTTAACATATTCTTTATATATATGTTCTAAACTTGCAAAACTAATTTTAAATTATTTACTACTTTTTATGAATTGTTAAAACCATAGTCTTTAAATTAAATTATGAATTGTTTAAATAATTTATGAATTGTTTAATAATTCTTAAAATAATTTTTTGTTAACTTTGTAAACAGAAAATTATGAATTGTTTAATTTTAATTTTTTCTTAAATAATTGAATTATTTACTACTTTTTTGTTAATTGTCTGTTACTATTTTTTAATTAACATCTTTTTAATTTTTACTAATTTTAAATTATTTACATATTTTTAATATATTATTTAACATATTATTTAAATAATTATCTACACATTTTTTTTTATACATGTTGAATTTTTCACGTAACAAAAAATTAATTACAATAACACTACAACTAACAGTGTAATCAAGAGGAAGAAAAAAAAAAACAACATATGTATATAGAGAGATAGATATTATTCGTACGTAATAATACGTGAATGAAAAAGAAAACATCAATGTCTATATATTATTCGCATATATATGCATAACACTAAAATCATAAAAAGAGAAATAGAGAGAGTATTTATTACCTTATAAATAACGAGTTTGAACTAAGTGATCGGTACGCAACTTGAAGACAACTATTATCTTCTATGTATGCAACTTGAAAACAAGCTGTGGAAATAATTTGTCGAAGTGAACTAAGACCTTCTACACTGTGAATGAAAAAACGATAGGGAAGTCGATTGATATTCAGAATAAAAACGCTAATTCAAATAGCATTTTTATTGAAAACGCTTTTGAATTAGCGTTTTTACCCTATACACGCACCACGGTATAAATACACATAAAACGCTTTTTTGATTAGCGTTTACGTAAAAACGCTTTTCAAAAAAGCATTAAACTCGCCCTAGGAAATAAAGTTTAAACCGCCCCCAGTTCCGGAATAAAGATTATATAAGGGTTTTGTTATGGAAATTAGCCAACAAACTCAGCAAAACCATGAAGGTGTTCCACATCTGATTGGTTGCCGTCATTAGGCTTCCCTCTCTTTCCTATGGGTGAGCTATAGAGAAAGGAAAAGCTAAGTACCAAATTATTCAATCAGGTCCTGTGAAAATACGGGGCTAGCAATCATGGGAGATTTCATGTTTATTCACATTTTGTTGGTGAGTCTTGAGTAATAGTTTGCTATTTGATGGAGAGAGAAACACGTGGTGCACAGAAATAGAGTGGTTATTTATTTATTTATTTTTTGTGTTGCAACAGCAGGGGAATTGGGGTGCGTTAAAATATGGGTTTTAATTGATTTTTTTGGTGGCTTGAAGTCTTCGGTGCCAAGATTCCCACATAGAGAGGTGTCACGGCCCGCCCAATATGGTACTGATTGGGGGTCATGTTGTATATTTAGAAGCTCAAATTGGCACCAAGAGCTTAGAAGGTTCTAGACCATTCAAGGGCTTTCAAGAATGGGAGCACGGTTTGAGAAACTTATGGAACATTCTAGATACTCCTACACTAGTGCACATAAAGAGTGAGGAGTATTCTTGAAAAGTAAGGGATTCTTGCAGAAATTCTAGAATGTTCTCCCTATTTGGAAATATAAAGAAAGGGTGTAAGTGATTCTAGAATAAAGGGAAAAACTTTCTTAGGAAGTCTTGTAAATAGAAATATCTAAATATTTTTCTAGAAGTATTCTAGATAGCTAACCTCTATCATTAGATCAAGTTGATCCTCACCGTGACAGTTGGTATCAGAGCCAGGTTCGTGAAGGCTAAGATGGCAACTACTGGTTCGGAAGTCATCAAGTATGGTGGTGTTCCGGAGAGGGATCCGATTCCTCCTCCCATTGACAAAGGAAAAAGAGGTAAGCCAACAGACGTCATGGATTCCTTGGAGAATCAACTCATAAAGGTGGGGTTTGCCATGGGCAACACTCGGGACAAGTTCGAGGAGGTAGACTAAAGCATCAAGGGATTCAACCAATGCGTCGAAGGGATCGACAATGGGCGTGAGGAGTTCCAAGGGAAGATGCAAGCGAGCCTTAACTCCATGGCAGAAAGTTTAAGGAATCAAATGGAGGCTCTAAAGGGGATGGTCTAAGCTGAAATTGCCGCCGTAAGGGAGGAAATGAAGGAGGTTAAAAGTAATTGGTCCTCGTGCAAAATGGCCATCACTCAAGGTACGGTTTCTTTCTCTTCCTCTCATAAAGTTGACATTCCTAGGCCCAAATCCTACAATGGGTCAAGGAATACTAGGAAGTTAGATAATTTCTTATAGAGCTTAGAGCAATATTTTGAAGCAACTAGTATAAGTGGAGAAGATAAGAAGATAAAGATGACCCCTCTTTTCCTGCAGGATGTGGCCATACTATGGTGGAGGAGGAGACATGTCGATGTTAAATGAGGGTTATGCACTACAACAACTTGGAATGATTTCAAGCGGGAGATCAAGAGGCAATTCTATCTTGAGAATGCCGAGTATAAGGTTTGAGCCAAGCTTAAACGTCTCACACGCAAGGGCATGGTGCGAGCATATGTGAAGGAGTTCTCTAAGCTATTGTTAGAGATACCTAACATGACGGAGAAGGAGTCTCTCTTCGCCTTCATTGATAGGCTACAAGCGTGGGCTAAGATCGAAGTTCAACGGTGGGAAACCCAAAATCTAGCAACGGCCATCTCTATAATGGAGTCCCTAACCGACAGTAAAGGTGAGTCCTCTTTTAAGCCCAAATTTAAAAAATTCAACAAAGAGATAAATAAGGAAGACGATAAAGACCAACCAAAAGAGGGAGATCACAAACCACCCTCTCAAAGCACTAATAAGTTCTACAAAGAAAGAAGGAATGGTGATAAGCCCAATCTCACGTGGTTCCTATGTGATGTTCCTCACTTGACAAGAGATTGCCCAAAGAGAGCTAAGTTGATGGCCCTTATCCAAGAAGAAGAGAAGAGGTCTCCACACGATGAGGTGACAATGGAATCCTTACGATTGCTCAATGCCATCAAAACCAAAGTTGACAAGCCAAATACGAAAAGAAAGGGGGGCATGTATGTTGAGCAAAGGTGTGTGGACTTGACACTCATGCTTTAGTTGACACCAAATCTTCACATAACTTTATTGACGTTAAGGAGGCCAAAAGTGTTAGGGATTAATACTAAGAGACATGCTTTGTGTAATGGCTTTAGTATTTATTAATAAATTAGTTATTTCATTTTAATGAAAATCTGTGTGAGCAATGGTTGCATTGCGTTATTTATTTAATGATTATGCATGTGTGTCTCTTATTCTATGTAGTAAATGATTTGGTATGTAAAATACAACTTACATACGAAAATCAGATCATCTGTTCTTATGGAATATAAGCTTATCATTTACATTCTTAGATGGAACTGAACACACCATCAGTAGGACTGTAGCATAAGGTTTTAATGGGTCTATCTTGACTATGGGGAATGGTATAGTTTCAACTCCTTGTACTAGTACACTTTGTGTGTATTGAATAGCACCATGTTGAGATAATTGTTTTTATACTGACTATATAAAACAATTAATACCTCGTGATTATTATGAGTGCTTATGCTCTTAATCCTAATATAATAAATAGACACGTACATGTAGTATTTATTGGTTTGATTCACAGAAGAGTAAGATTTTTTGTGGGTCAATAAACTCAGTGAGTTGGACAATAACATTACGTGTATTGTGAATATTATTATTGATAGAATCCACATCATGGTATAGGGATTGATGATACTCCCTTGAGGAAGCTTATAAGTTTTGATTATATCAAACCCTGTAAGTGGATTATAAATCCGACATATCAAATAAGTTAAGTGGAATATCTCAAGAAATTAAATAAGTATATTAAATTTAATTGTCAGTAATTTAATTTAATAAACGGGTATCTGTAATCTTAACGTGAAGAGATAAATAAGCATTTAATAATATAGAGCTCGAAATATAATTCCTACTATGACAGGGAGTACAATTATAATTCATTAATGGTATCAATTATAATTTACGCAAATAGAGATTAATCCTGGTTGGATTAGGAATTCTTATTTGTATAGGAAGCCCTAGTTATATTAAGTCTATGGTCCCTGTTGTAGCCTTTATATATATGCATTTTAAGAGCAACTAGGGTTATACTTTACTTATAATTGAGAGATACACATTTTTATAAGGAAGAGAAACCCTTGCAGCTGTGAACCCACTCTCTCTAGAGCAAGGCGTATACGAGGGATATAACAGAAGTCCGAAGGTTGAGTTCGAGCAGTTGATTCGTGCTTGTTACTGATGCTTATTATTCGGGATTAAACTAGAGAGATCTCGAAATTATGTTTCTAATCACGTAGATTAGGCTATGCTAATCAGATCAAAATTTTTGGTAGTATGCGTATGCACTATAGTCAAGTCGTGGGAAATTCCGTAGTTCCCAGCAGAAAGGTTAGGCCTCCAATACAAGGAAGAACAAGGTTGGCTCAAAGCATTTAACTCGAAAGCTAAACTCGTTTATGGAGTTGCTGGGGGAGTTAGGCTACACATCGAGGATTTGTGTGGCCTACCAAGTGGATTTCCCAGTGGTGACCATAAATGACTACCCCATAGTGTGTGGGATGGAGTTCTTGGATAGGCATTCCCCACCCCTTTCGCAGGGACCATGTGCATCATGGGCGAAGGAGTTGCATACATGGTACCACTCGTTTGGGAGGCTTCTAAGAAGGCCAAAACTTTCTCCACCTTGTAACAACCCAAAGACTCAAGGGAGAAAGAGTTGACATATCTTGCTATATTGGAGCTCCAAGGATGTTATGCCACCAAAGCTCCCAAGAAGAAAAGGCAAAATTAAGGAGTACGAGGATATCACGCCACCAAAGCTCTCAAGAAGAAAAGGCCAAATTGTTTTAAAGAAAATGAAAAATTGGAAGAACATTAAGAAATGGAAAATCAGGGAGTACCATGACCTGAAGCTGGCAAGACAAGACCACCACCATGTGAGAGTAAGTTGCGACGAGGATGTCCCCAAATCAGGTGGGGGAAGATGTCATGCCCCACCCAATTTGGCACCCATTGTGGGTCATCTTGCATACTTGGAGGCCCAAATTAGCACCAAGAGCCTAGAAGGTTCTAGGCCATTCAAGGGCTTTCAAGAATAGAAGTGTGGTTGAAGAAATCTATAGAACATTTTGGATACTCTTACACTAGTGTATATAAAGAGTAAAGAGTATTCTAGAAAAGTAAGGGATTCTTGGAGAAATTTTAGAATGTTCTCTCTATTTGGAAATATAAAGAAAGGGTGTAGGTGATTATAGAATAAGGGAGAAATCTTCCTTAGGAAGCCTTGTAAATAGAAATATCTAAATATTTTCTAAAATTATTCTAGATAGCTAACCTCTACTATTAGATCAAGTTGATCCACACCGTCCATTGAGGAGGTGGACAACTATAAATAGGTGGAGACATTCAGTTGTAAGGTATCAAGTTTTCAATTCAAGCAAAGTATTCTCCAAGTCTCTCTTCCAAGTTCTTTTACTCTTTATTGCACATTTCTTCTTAGCCTTTCTTTCGGTTGTTTTTAGACTTACTTAACAACTTTTGAGTACAAGTTGTCTAAGGCCACATGGGTTATGGTATTCAAGTTTTAAGCCCGTGACAGAGGGAGCAAGATCTGAACACATGCAACACAATTATGACTTTTTCTTTCTCTTCTCAAACACATGATGCACTTTTGCATATACATGCACACACATATGTTAATATATTTATATATATGTATATGCATACTAGCGGATAAAGTGATATTTACCCTAAAAAATAAGGTGATACGACTCGGGTCAGATATTTACCTTCGGTGAAAAAGGAAATGGCGAAGATGGTTATGAGCTTGAGGGTTTGGCAAGTGAAGGGTATGAGTCATTGAGAATATTCAACTAAAGTCACCACTACCCATTTCTGGGTAGGTTGGGTTTGCATGGAGTGAGTAGGAATGGCAATAAGTAAGATTTAGTTCGGGTTTGACTAAATTCTACCCCGACCCTAATATAAAAATTTCATCTCCTACTCCATCCCAAACTCATGACTAGTTAAACTTCTCCGTCCAGTCTCGTCTCACTTAAGTTAATCGGGGTTCGGATGAAATGGGTTCAACCTGTAAAATTTTTTAAAACAAATATAAATCTCTAAAAATTAAAAATAATGCAAATAATACTAACTCTAATGCAAAATTATATTGAGAAAGAAAGAATCTAAAATCTAAGACTAAAAATTTAACATTAGAATCATAATATTTGCTTATATATTAAGGATATTTTGTATAGTTAAATATAATATGATTATTTAAGTATTTCATAATATAATCAAGGTAAGTTCAGAGTGAGGTGACCTAAACTCTATTTCGTCCTAAATTCGCATTGAGTTTTGCTTTATTTTTTATGCCCTGTCCCTAACCCATTTATTTTTCCCCAAACCCTTTCTATTAGGAGTGGGATGAATCCTAAAAATGAAGAAGAGATGTAGAGAGATGGTTGCTAGAGTGGCAGTCTTTTGTTGTTGAAATGAATGATATTAAATAATTTAATTTTTTAACAGAGATTATTTTTGGATTAAACTTGATTCACTCATCGTGTGAAAGTCACATGAATAACTTTCGTTCATTCTCTTAATGGATAGCTAACAAATGGATTGAATGATATAAGTTCATATTTTAAGGGGTAAAAACGTAATATTTTTTCATTTAAGAGAATAAAAGTAATATTAATTCATAATTAAAGACATTAAAAAGTATAATTAATCCTAAAAATATTTGAGCCCGATGCCGATCCCCATAACCTCTTTTGTGGAGGTGTTTGGATTGACTTTTCTAGCCGTTTATATTTTTTTTAAAATTGTGTTTGACTTTCCACTTTAAAAAGTTAATTTTAAAACTAGCTTAAGCCTCAAAAAAATATTTAAAAAAATAACTTTTTAAAATTAAATTAAACTTTTAATTTATGATTTTTTTCAATTGCAATCCAAGCACACTATATATATGGCTCTTTCAAGAAAGACTTTTTTTTTTTTTTTATGGATTTCTTCTCCAATTGCACCTTCCATTTTTAATGGTTTGTTAAATTCCCTCAACAACTTTGAGAGCCCGGGGGAGAAAGGGAAAGCTTCCCAGCTCCATTGAAAAAAATATTAATTTTTAATTTGTTATTTTAATGTTAAATTAACATTTGATCTACCATGGCCATTTATACAGGAGTGTTTGAATTACGTCTTACGGCCTGTTTGGTACTTGGAGGAGAAAAAAAAAAAAAAAAAAAAAAGAAAAGAAAAAAAAGAAAAAGAAAGAAAAAACAAAATAAAACATTTAAATTAATCTGCCTCTTTCTCTATTTTTTTCTCTCTATTTTTCTTTAATTTTCTTTACAAAATTAAATAAAAAAATACTAATAAACAATATTTTTTCTTTTCTTCTCTTCTTTTCTCCAAGTCCCAAACGCGTTGTTAAAAAAATTATAGGTTAAAAATTTAAATTAATTTTAAAAAATCACCTTTTTAAATAAATTTTCAAAACTTAAGCTGATTCTAAAATTGAACCACATCCAAACACTTCCTTATTTTCCCTTATCTTCGTGCCTCTTTTATAGTCCTCTCTACACTTTCGCTCCGTGTACACAACACAAAGCCCTCTTTCCAGACCGACATTAAAACCCTAACGTAGTTGCTGGATCAGTGGATCACCACATGGCTGAGGAAGAGGTTGCAGCGGCGACGGCGGCAAGCCCTACCCCCTCGGAACATAAGCGGAAGTATGAAGATTTGGAGCCGGAAGCTCCCGAACCACCGACGGCTGACTCAAATGCGAACGCGAATGAGAACGAGAACGAATCGGAATCGGTCAACAGAACTGGGGAGGAGGGGGAGGAGGAAGCTGTTGCAGGTGGTGATTCTGACGAGTCCGAAGCTAAACGACCTCGTCTGGAGAAGCCCGACGGCTTAGGTATTGGTTTCATTTCTCTCTATGAACAACATGCATTTTATCCGTTTCTAGGGTTTTCATGATGTGTGTCCTGGCCGGAAATAACTCAGGATGGACAAGTTCTATTAAATATGATTGTAGAGTGCATATCGTGAAAAATATTATTGTGATATCCTGTCAGGTCCTATTTGGACGGGAAAAGTTGTATTAGTGTGCTATGGAGCGCGTGTGCGTTATTATTTCTGGATTCAGATCACTAAATTTCTTGCTTGAATTTTTAATTTTGTGTTTGGTAACCGTTCGTTTTTTCATTTCTGGTAGTAGTTACTGAGAATGGATTCCAAGTGGAGAATGTGGATGAGCCTGTGGAGGAGGAGGATGCTGAACGGCCATCTGCGGAGAATAACACCGACGCAGAGGATGCTCAGCAGCTAGCTGTGGAAGCTTTGGACACTGTGAACGATGAACAACCTTTTACTGATGATCACCAGACAGGGGACATCCAGGCGCCCTCTGTTGAGAATCCTCAGTTGGAAAATGCTCAGCAACAACCATCTGGGGGGGAGCTTCACGAACCATTAGCAGAAGTTCCTCAACAGGGGGATATTTCTTCTGCGGAACAGAAACCTGCATCTGAGACTCAAACTATGTCAATGGAGGTTCCTAATAATAAGGTGAATTTAAAATATTACTGTATACCCCATTTGGGTTCTTGGGATGTTGTGGATGAACATTATTTATTTGGTTTAATGCCTGGATTTTTTTGGCTCTTCTTGTTTGTAAGAATTGCCTTTTCAAGCAGGGGATATCAACAAAACCCCCTCTGCCTTTCTCTTCACCTTGCACCCACCCAAAAAATTAAAAAGAGGAAAACTAGAAGGGGAGGGAAAATAATGTAATTTTGCTGTAGATTTGGTTGATGGAGTGATTTACTGAATGGCTACCTGATGCAGATCAGAGAACTAATGGGATTAATTGATAAACGGTTTTTTGTGAAAGTGATTGTAAAATAAGCTGTGGAAAAGACGAAATATGGTATATAAATGGCATCATACAGGAGTAAAATCTTATTTCTCAGTAGTCCTAGCATTAAGGTTCTAATACAAGAAAACTCTCTCTCATCTGTGATTTGTTATCTCTGTGCTGTTAAGGTATACTGGATTTAATGTGGAAAGTACGGAAACCTTTTGCCCCTTGAGATAAATGACTTTTAAAGGAATGATTTAGTTTCATGGTTAAATAACGGGTCAGGAACTTGAATTTAGTGTGAATTTCAGACAGACCTTCCATGCAGTACTTTTCTCCCCTGTTCAGGCTTTAACTCTTCTCTTTCCATTCTGTTTTTTATGTTGCCAGTTTCTTCATTAATAATATTACACACAGCCTTTGTAAGGATTTTAAGGACAAACTCCACTGCCCCCATTTCTCTTCATATTATTTTTTTAATCCGTGGCTTTCCCTTGTTGTTTTGAACTTTGAAGCCAAACATATCTAGGTTGTATGGCATCATCATCATCTGACTTTGAAGTTTAACCGGGGTGTTTTTTTATTTATTTAATTGGAGGTGTGTGGAACAAATGGGATCTGTTTAACTTATTGCTATATCCATGGCTTGGGTTGATATGTGTTCTAGTTGAGTTTACATTGACATGAATAGCATGATAGTTAAAAGATAAATTAGGCATAGCCTTGTTGTCTGCTGAAATATCTAACATAGTTAGATATAAAATAAGTTAAAAGGAACACTTGAGTGAAGGAAAATAACCATGACTTATATATTGGCTGGCTACTGTATACAGGGAAAAAGCATGTTTCCTGTCCACCTCTTTATGTCTCTCCTACAGCTCGTCAACACTTCTTGTATGCTTTGATCCATGGAATTAGCAAGCTCCTATTTTCTTCGATTAAGGAGTTTCCTCAAAGATTGTTGTGCAAATTTTGGTGCAGGTTGGTGTTCTCATTGGCAAGGCTGGGGATACTATACGTTTTTTGCAACTCAATTCAGGTGCCAAGATTCAGATCACAAGGGATGCTGATGCTGATCCTTATTCTGAAACCAGGCCTGTGGAATTAATAGGAACTTTGGAAAATATAAACATGGCCGAGAAACTGATAAAGGACGTTATAGCTGAGGTTCCATCCTGTTTGACTTGTTTTCTTTTTCTTTCTTCCACTCCCTTCTTAATTGCTCCCACTTCTGTTTTTTGTTGATCTATATACTTTGTTCTTTTGGTGCTACAATTTGTTGGTTTTGATGATAGTAGGGCTGTGATTTGCATTTGCTAAAGCTATGTTTACATTTTTTGTAGGCTGATGCAGGGGGTTCCCCTTCCCTTGTGGCTAGGGGCTTCAGTACTGTACAGGCTGCTGGAGCTGCAGAACAAATTGTCATACAAGTTCCAAATGAGAAGGTTCTTTGGTCTCCATTTTTGTTGGTTACCATTCTCTCTCTCTCTCTCTCTCTCTCTCTCTCTCTCGCTCGCTGACCGTGCCAGATCTCAACTTTCTTCTGTCCTAGGTTGGTTTAATCATAGGCAAAGGTGGGGAGACTATTAAAAACCTACAGACGAGATCAGGGGCACGCATTCAGGTAGTTTTGAACTGAGTTGTATCTGAAAATAAGTAGAAGGATTATCAATAGGGGGTGGTCAATGTCCTTAATAAGAGTGGGTGGTATCAGTTTACAACACACTGACAATTTCATTTTGTTTAGTTGATACCACAACATCTTCCTGAAGGGGACCACTCCAAAGAAAGGACAGTGCGCGTGTCCGGTGATAAGAAGCAGATTGAGATGGCAAGAGAAATGATAAAGGAAGTTATGAATCAGGTATGTTTCAACTTTTCACCTTTCCTTTGAATAAATTGAAGTGGATGTTATTTCTTCTTAATTTTTAATTTATTACAAGTATTTTCTGTGGAGTCCTGAGTACTAGAAACCTGAATTATTGAAACATTCACTTATCTACCATTCACCTTTTGCAAGCATATTTTTGGTACGCTCCTATGCAGGAAATGATTGGAACCTCTTAGCTTGCAGAGTTTTCATTAATTATATGATCAAGTCTGCTTTCATGAATTAGTGTTCTGTACCGCTACACATTTTTTTTGGTTGGGAGTTTATTAGTACTCTGTGTTTGGAAAAATGGTAAAATGTTAAACAACAGTTCATAAGGATTCCAGGAAGTATATTCAGATGTTTTTTTTAAGCTTTTGTTTATTGCTATCGCATGTGTAAAGTGTCATGATCTGTGCTATAAATTGTGTCAAGCTCTTTTAACATAGAACATTAGCCCATCTTACCTTGTATAGGACCTTTTGTGTTATCTAAGAATTTCTCTAGAAACATGTATGGAATCTATATTTTCAATCTAGGTTCAGATTCTTCTGTCATTGGTTAGCATGCTTGAGGATTATATGACAATTTTTTGTCAGAAGAAAAGGAAGAGAACGGAGGAGGAGGAGAAAGAGGGAGGGAACGAAAAAGGGAAGGGGGAGAGAGAGAGAAGAGAGGAGGGGGGGGGGGGGGGGGGGGGGGGGGGGGGGGGGGGGGGGGGGGGGGGGGGGGGGGGGGTGGGGGGGGGGGGGGGGGGGGGGGGGGGCATTGCTTGGTGGTCCCTTCAGTATGGAATAGGCTGAGGGTAACTTGTTATGTTGCATGTAAGTAATGCTTGATCAGTATTGCTGTTCCATATCCAAAGGCCTGTGAATGTTGTGGTTATTTTAGAAAAATTGTTGTTGTGTAGCTAAAACTAAAAAGGTACTACAAAATTTACCAATTTGCATCTTCCTTAAGTGGATGTATGGATTTTTAGCACTTCTATATGCCAAAGGGATATATGAATTCATTGTTATGATATGGATGGTTGTGTGGACAATTGCATGTAGATGTGATGGTCCCTACATATTGTGTTGCTTGAGTGGGCCTCATTCATCCGTTAAAAAAAAAATTGTTGTATAGTTATGTGTTGGAGTGAGAGATTCATTACTTGAACAGAATTCATGAGAGTCTGCGATATTGATGAATGATCCATGCCAAAGGTCATCTGACTGCAGTTAGGAAGATCTTATATTCAAACTGAGGGTTGCCATGATTTATTTACCTTGAAGGTTCCGATTTCGAATTGGTTGGCTTGAAAAATGCAGATTTGGCTATTGCCTTCCTCATGGGGTCAGCATTTCCTACTTGGTGTAGCAATAAACAACCACTATTCACTCTCATCAACTGAAGAGAGGTATCAGCCATTAATGCTCGTGATTGCAGGATGTTAATAGTTGGTAAGATTACTTTGAGACTTAAAAACTAAAGCTAATAATATTAGTACCACCATATTGTGTTAGTCCTAGTTCTCTTTGGCGTTCCCATTTTTCTATGCATGAGACCTGTTGATCAATAGTGTCATGCCTGGCTAAGTCATGATGTTTCAAGCTTGTATAAGATTCATATTTCCCAAATTTGATCTGATCTATCCTGAAACGCTTGAAGAATATGCTATGTCCTTTGAGCTTTGGCACAAGTGTTAGCAAATCATTGATTCAAACATCAGTGTTGACATTCTGTTGGCATAAACAAATCTGAAAGAGTTCATATGCAATCTCCTGTTTGATGATGACTGATATCTATGGCACCTGAAACACAAATTTTTCTACTTCTTTCTGTTTGGCACATTCAACTTTTTTTCGAATTTTATATGCTGGCCAAATCTGTACCGAAGATCATTTTGGATCGATCCTAGATAATGTCATCTAAACTACTAGTTGGTGTTTCTTCAGTTCTGTCAATAGTCCACTATCAATCATTTCCTTATGCAAAAATACTGTTGTTTGACATGAAACTATCATTGATGACTTCATCAGTGAGCACATGGAGTTTTGGGCATGATTGGGGGTTTCATTTCTGCAAAATAATATGATGCGGAACAAAGATACCAAGAGATTAGGGTTTCATAGAATTAGTATTTTGTTAGGGTTTTATTTTAGGATTTCTATGTATTTACATTTCTATTTTTATTTCCTTTTCTGGCATTGCTGATATATATGGCAACTGTGTAAGGATTTGGATAAGTTTTTCATGATATTGAATTGAGTTTACAGAATATTGAATATTTGATTTCCTCTCTTGCCCTCTCGGTTTCTCTCCCCTATTTAGATCTCCTCCTCCTCTCCATTCGTCCTCATCTCTTCTAAATCAGTTCATCTCCTCTTTTCTCTCTCTGTCTCTTTCACAGATATCTTCTCTGGTTCTTCCCTGCATTCTCCTTATCTCTATCTGTTCTGTTCTTCTCTTTCGCTTCTCTACTATCTTTTTTATCTTCTCTATTCTTCTCCCTCCTTATTTGCTTCTATTTCTTCATCTCTTTTCTGTTTCTCTCTCTTTCCGGTCCTACATTGGAAGAACATTCTACCATTTCTACCAAAGCATGAAGATCTGACTGAGAGTATTCTCTGGCTTTTAGAGAGTTCTTGAGCATTGGAAGTATCACCTAAACCTTACTGTTAATAAAAAATTGGTAATATGATTTGATGCTTTGACCCCAGTTAGTTCAAGTAGTATCAATGCTTTTACTCTCTGGATGAGAGTTCTACTCAGCCAAGGAGAATGATGCGGAACAAAGAGACCAAGAGATTAGGGTTTCTTAGAATTAATATTTTATTAGCGTATTATTTTATAGGAGTTCTCTTTATTTAGATTTCTATTTTTGTTTCCTATTTTGGCATTGCCTATATATATGGGAACTGTGGAAAGATTTGTTCCAGTTTTTCATAATAGTGAATTGAAATTACAGAAAATTGAATATCTGGTTTCCTCTCTACCCCTCAGTTTCTTTCTTTTCTCTGTTCTTATCTTCTTCCTTTTCTCTTCTGGATCCATTCTTCTCCCCTTTTCTTTCTCTCTCTTCGTCAGATATTTTCTCCTCCTCCCTATTATTCTTTAATTCTCTACCTCCTCAGATTTCTTTTCTCCCTGCTCTCTGTTTCTCTGCCTTCTCTATTCCTCTTATTCTTTCTCTTCTCTCCCCTGGCACTATATCATAATATCTAGTATTTTTAGGGATGTTAACTTCTCAATGTATATGCGCCATGTGTCGAAACTCTTGGGCAATCAAAATTGATGTAAATTTTATACCTTTTGAAGCTGTTGAGGGGCAAGGTAGTGTGACCTTGGTGTTGGGACATGACTTATAAGTACAGTGACTGCTGATCAGAAATTTAAAGTGGTAAGAAATTGCATGTCTAAGAGCTGATGGATTGTCAGGCTGTGATTTGGCTTCAATGTGATTTGTGCATGTTTAAAATCTGCTCCATTGTTGAGATATCCTTGTTTCTATTCTTATGTTGTCTGTTTCTTTTGGTACATATATGAACTTGGTTTGTAGACTTAAACACGTGGCCTCTAATATGTCCTTATACCACAAGCACCTGCCAAGCTACTGCTCTCTGTGAAAACTTTCTTTTATTTCACTTATCATCTTACAATGTCTTTTCTATTTTGTTTTGGCGTATTTGGATTGGTTGGCCTAGGTTAATTGTGAGCATATATCTGATAAAGTTTTTTTCAAAGTTTACTATTAGTGCTTTATTTCTTGGGGTTTGAAATCTTTGTATCTTAATTCAACCTGTTGTATGGTACGTTTTTTAAATTGTTTTCATGCATGTTTTCTACTTTCATTGCTGCGTTTGTGACAAACTGATAACCCTGAGCCCCTCCATTGTATAATCAGGAGAGCTGGATCGCAAGCAGCAACTTCTTCATTCAATTTCCTTTTGTTTCTTATTGATTAATATTATCCTATTTATTAAAAAGGTTTTAATAAGAAGTTGCTAATTTGTGTGTTTTTTTTGTTGTTTTGCTTTTCTTCCTCCAATTTGTAATTCTTTGATTAGACTGTAAGGCTGTCCCCTCTCTCTGGCGGTTATAATCAGCAGGTGTTTCGTCCACGTGGACCTGCTGCTCGGCCACAATGGGGACCCCGAGGTCCTCATCCTGCACAGCCTAGGGGGTATGATTATCAGCGAGGAACATATCCATCTCAGAATTCACAGTATCCGTCTCAAGCATATAATAATTATCCACCGCAGCAAGTGGCTCCAAGAAGCAGCTTTGGTCCAGGATGGGAGCAGAGGCCACCATCAACAATGCAGGGACCCCCGTACCAGAGTGGTGGTTATGACTATTATGGTGGGCAAGGTCTTATGGTTGATGCGCCAACATCTGTCTCGCTATCCAATCCTGTTCCTGCTCATGGTCCTGGTCCTTCCCCTGCTCCTATGGGCCCTCCCCCTTCACAGGGAAATTACAATTATGGACAGCCACATGGTCTGGAGTATGGGCAGTCAGCTCCGTATTCCCAAGCTGCACCTCCTCCACAGAGCTACAGCCATGGATACACTGAAACAAAATATGAAAATCAGACTCCCAGTCATCATCCCTACGGAGGACATGGAAGTTCACAGCCAGGGGGGGGCTACCCTCAAGGCACTCATCCAGGCTATACTACGCAGGACCAGTATGGCAAGGTACCATCCTATGGCATGCCACCACATGGACCTTCCCAGCATTATGGCCAGCCTCGGGCTAGTCAACCAGGTGACATCCCTTTTCAAGGTCCTATCTCATCGACCCAGCCATTTGGTCAAAATGCACCGCCTCAACAGACGTACCCGTATGTGTCAAGTGGGCCAATGCAGCAAACTTATCCTCCATATGGTTCTGCATCTGCTACCGATGGGTATAATCAGCTGCCACCTGCCACAGGATCTGCCTCAGTTTATCCCCAGCAAGGTGGTCAGCCTGTTTCAGGTTATGGTCAGCCAGGACAGCAGGCTCTGGGTTATGTTCAAGTGGGGCCCACCGGAGGTTATGGTTCATACACATCTTCACAACCAGGTTACACTGAACAACCAACTCAAAACAATGCAAGCTATGGCTACCAAGGTTCTGCAGATCCAGCCTATGGTGCAGCTCCTGGTTCAGCCTATGGTGCAGCTCCAACTGGGCAAGTTGGTTATGCTCAATCAGCTCCAGCACAGCCGGGCTATGATCAATCCGTCCCGCATTCAGGTGGTTATGGAATTGTACCTGGAGGGGGTGCACAATATGAATCAACTCAGATGTATGGTGCACATCGCTGACTTTTGATATTGGTCTTCGGAAAGTCGGATCAGAAATAGATGGTTCTTGTTTTGTTTTCTATTAAATTCTAGGTTGCATCCTTAGGGTTCTTTTTTGTTTGAAGTGTTCAGAACTATAGCTATGCATTTATTATACTGTCTGTTTCAGATGATTTCTACGCATAATGAGTACTTAAACTTTGTATGAACCTCATGACTTCGCCGCCTAGATATTAATATTTGTTTTCATTGTTTGGATTGGACGGAACTGAATTCAGGCACGAGTCATGACCCCAAGAATTTAGGCCGTGATGGCGTGTGTTTCCTGTAAAGTGTTTGCTTTAGGGTGAAACTCTTTTGGCTGCAGTCAGTTTGAAGGAAATTTGCCGGTTTACAAGCTCTGTATCAGGTTTGGAAAATTTAAAATTTTTTTGGTCGATTGACAAAAGATATGTTGCATAATAATGAATGAAACCGCCTTCTTGCTTCAACGGTGGTTTGTGAAAATCTCCAGCTTTGGTGCTAAGTTCTTTGAAGGCTTTTGTTATGTTTGTGGGGTGTGTGTTTTTTTCATTTATAAATTTATTTGGTCTTTATCGTTTATTTTGCTTTTGTGCATCACTTTTTTATTATTATTATTTCTGTATTGACTGTATGCTGCTAGCAGTGTCTCTGTTCTGCAGTGGGGTAAGCCCTCTATGCTTTGTGACTGCTGATGAAAACGTACGCCACACCCTCTTTGCCTTTTGCCTGCAGATATTCCTCTTTGTGTTTTGCCTGAAGATATTAATTAATAGGAGAAGTGTATGTGAGTATTGGTGGGACAAGTGTCTGATGTAGAAAGAAAGAAAGAAAGAAAGATTCAATTATTATTATTATTATTATTATTATTATTATTATTATTATTATTATTCTTATTGGTGGGAAGATGTATGTAAGTGGGGCTCATTTTTCTGAAACTTTATGTAGGGAGAGGGTGTTGTTTTAACTTATTTCAGCAAAGTAGGTTAAGCATCATTTGAAATGAAATTTTAATAACTTGTATTGTAGAGTAAGGGCTTAAAATATCGCATCATATAAAAGTTATTAAAAAAAAAATGCTTTTAACTAAAGCGTTATTTCAAAAGGCTTTTTCAAATAAAAATACCTTTTGCAATGACGTTTTTATAAGCAAAACAGAAGAAAAGAAAAAAAAAAGATGCCAAACATTGTATTTCACTGTGTAATTTTCTAATCAGGACTTCGATTGACATGTCGTTAGTTTTCGCATATCACTCATGATCCACTGATCCCGCCCGTCAAGTTTCGCTTGCCCAAACTTGTTTGCCCATTTCGGTACCCGATAGGTCGATATAACTTAGTTAAAAAATCCTAAGTTTTCAATTTTTGAAACTATGTGTAATTTTCTAATCAGGACTTTGATTGACTTTTCATCAGCTCCTGCACATCACTCGTGGTCCAACGGTGCTGCCAGTCAAGTTTCGCCCGCCTCGGACCCTATTTGCCCATTTCGGTTCCTGATAGGCCAATATGACTTAGTTCGGAAATCTTATGTTTTCAATTTCCAACACTTCGTGTAATTTCTAACCAGGACATTGATTGATGTGCCGTTAGCTCTCCCATGTCACTCGTAGTCCACTAGTGCCGCCCATCAAGTTTCACTGGCCCCAGCCTTGTTTGCCTATTCAAATGGTTCACCTGCAAAATTCAAATGAATCTGCCTCTAGCAGATTCATTATCTTATAACTGGTTCTTAACCACGATAGGGTTCAAATTCGAAAGTGCCCACTTGTGGAAAAGTTGTAGATATTTGAGTCTTCTTCCCAGAGAATTTAAAATCTCATCAATCCGACATCTGAATAAAAAGTTATGGCTAAAATACTAAAGACTTTGCTGGACCTTCGCTGGACCCTCGAGGGATGTCGCTAGAAGAAACAGATTGGGTGTAAATCTACTAGAAACTTCGCTAGACTTTGTTGGACCTTTGCCGGACCCTCGAGGGCTGTTGCTAGAAGAAACAGATTAGGTGTAAATCCACTGGGGACTTCACTAGATCTCGCTGGACGTCGCAGCCGCGAGATAAGGGCGATTTAAACCCTAACGTCGCTGCCGCAAGCCCTCACACCCAAAATAAACACAAATTCTCACACTCTTTAGCCGAAAGGAAGAAGGAAGAGGAGGAGAAGAAGAGAGAAAAAAGAAGGGAAAGAAGAAGATCAAAAGAAAGGAAGCTAAGAGGAGATTGAAACTTGAAAAGCTCAACCCCCACAAGAAGCCACCATTATTGGAGCTTGAAAACCTTGAGAGAGAAAGGTATGAACCCCAAACTTTAGGTATGTTTGTGTGTTGTAGTTGTGTTTGCTGACTCCTTTAAGTCCCAATTAGTTGGATCTGAGAGTTTGTAAGCTTGCATAGATGGATCGGGAGTTAGGGTTGAAAACCCCCAAATATGTACATATCGGGTTGAGATTTCAAACCTTAGATCCTTTCGATTTACTTGTTGGTTTAGCTTTATTTTGAAATATTGTACTCTTCTTGGGTCAATCTTTAAACCCTAAAAGTATTGATAGAGTTTGAGAGAGGTTTGATTGAACTTTGGTTGGGTAAAACTTATTTTCTTGGCACCAGTCGCAGCCCTAGCGTGCCTGGCAGTGCGGTCCAGGTCACAGCTCCGATACTGTTTAGTAAAATGGGCATAACTTGCTCTGAAAAACTCATATTGATGCACCGTTTGAAGCGTTAAAAATTAAACTCATAGAACTTTGTATCCATATAAAGTTTGTACTCTAATTCCTTATAGATTAGGAGATATTGAATTTTAAACTTGACTCAACTGCTGTCAACAACATTGTTTTTCAGAATTTTAGTTCATTTTTCATGGAACATAACTTATTCATCTGAAATGTATTTTTGACCCATGACCTATCAAAGTAAAGGTCTTTAAGCCTATTTTCAAATGAAATTAACTTAGAATGTGGGTTCATTATTCTGATATGAATGAGATGCGATGAATGAACCGATATTGAGGTATCAATGTTTAAACCCCAACTTTTATTTTCTTATTTTGCTTTGGGGTCTTGTGTTTGATGCTTCTATGCACTATGCACTCTATGTGTAGGAACACCCTTATTTAGCACCAACTCACAAGGATAGAGGTGAGTAACGATATGTTATAAGTAAAACCCTATTACTTTCGAAATGTTTTAAGTTCAACAACATATCATGCAATATTTTCCATGCCCTTAATGCATCAATATTTATGTTCGAGTATAAATGTTATATCTTGAAATGCATGTAAGTTATACTTATGTTATGAATCAAAACCCATGGAAGCAACGATGGTCCTACGGCAGGGGATATGAAATAATCTATCGCCATGTTGGGAGACGTCCCTTGGCTTGAAGAGTGACCTTTATAGTTATCATAACTGAGTCAAGCTCTTATGATAAGCCTATGTGTGACCTTTATGGTTGCTAATGAACTGAGCATAGCTCTTAATGACTGAGCCTAGTTCTCACGATTGAGCCTTGCTCGCATGATTGGCCTAAAACACTTTATGTTGCTAATGAACTGAGCCATGTTCTTATGATTGAGCTATGCTCTCATGATTGGCTTAAAACACTCTATGTTGCTAATGACTAAGCCGAGCTCTCATGACTAGCCTAAAAAGCCTTATGCGTGACCCTTATGCGTGACCCTTATGGTTACTATGATACCCAATACTAGACAAACCTCTTAAGTGGGGTGAAGTGAGGGATATGTTGGCTTAAAGAGTCCTATGTGTACACTGTAGCTGTGCGTGTGCGGTGAGTTAGATTCTGACAATCTACGACAGTTAGCTATGTTGGCCTAAAGAGCCCTATGTATATAGTGCGACTATGCGTGTGCGGGGAGTTAGATCCTAACAGTCTTTGGCAGTTAGCTATGTGTGACCTTTATGGTTACTAATGCGGAGCCTAGCTCAGATGTAAAGACATAACATACTTATGTTTTAGAACGAGAAATATGATTTATTCAAATGCTCCACGACAAGTTTCATATGTTTCCACAAGTATTAATATTACGATATGTCCATCCTTTTTACGATATTATGATATACCTTACAGTACTATGCCATAGTATGCTAATGACAAGCTACGTTATGCCATATATGATTATGTTACGTTTTATATCTCACTCCTATGATACTATGTTTGAAATGATATAATATTTCGATATGATACTTATATTACCTACGTTTTGAAATTTACGGTTTACACATTACCAAGAATAATAATATTTGATGTGACTAATATTATACGATGAGTTAAGATGTACACTTACAAGATATGATATGTTATGCTAATGATAATTTAAGTCATACTCTACTAGTTTATACTACGACATGCATGTCTCTCTTTTTAACATGATGTTTTAGAAACGATGAAATGTTTTAATACGAAAGTCTATGCCATATGTGTTTTCAAGTTTACACTTATACGTTTTTAAGTTCATACTACATATGCAAAAACGTACCTCTATTATCATATATATTAAATAGAAATGTTAGTCCATGGTATTTTGTATTCATGCATCATTGTTGTTCACTAAATATTAGCTTACATTTTCTAAAAATGTTTTTAGATAACCAAACTGGGTGGCCTTAGAGGGAGGGCCATTACATGGACATTTGGACTGCGGTCTACGGGCCTTATGTTATGTACTGATATTGGGCTGGACCCTTAATGTTTTATAAACTTATAATGGTATACATTTGTAGTGGCCTTGCATTAGGCCCATCCATATGCTTATGCTTTGGGATTAGGCACAACTCTACCATGTATAGCACGCATTATTATTAGTTTTTAAGTTTTAAATTTCGTAACTATGTATTATTTGAAATGATTATGCACAGGTGTTCAACCAGTTTATGTAATGCGATCTTGGGTAGCCTTGCTACTGTCCGATTATGTACCTTAAATTTGCATAATCCGAGTTACGGGGCATGACACCACCAGCGCCGCCCATCAAGTTTCGCTTCCCCAGACACTGTTTGCCAATTTCGGTCTCCGTTAGGCCTATATGACCTAGTTCGAAAATCCTAAGTTTTCAATTTCTGAAACTTTGCGTAATTTCCTTACCAGGACTCCGATTGACATTCCATCAGCTCTCACACATCACTCGTGGTCTACCGATGTCGCTCATCAAGTTTCGCTCGTCCTGGACCCTGTTTTCCCATTTCAGTCCCTAATAGGCTGATATGACCTAGTTCGAAAATCCCAAGTTTTCATTTTTTGAAATTTCGTGTAATTTTCTAATTGGGACTCCGATTGATGTGCCGTCAGCTCCCGTACGTCACTCGTGGTCCACCGGTGTCACCTATGAAGTTTTGCTTGCCCTGGACCCTATTTGCCCATTTCGGTCCCTTATAGGCCGATATGACCTAGTTCGAAAATCCTAAGTTTTCAATTTCTGAAACTTTGCATAATTTCCCAACCGGGACTCCGATTGACGTGCCTTCATCTCCTGCACGTCACCTGTGGTCCACCAGTGCCACATGTCAAGTTTCGTTCGGCCTGGGCCTTGTTTGCCCATTTCAATCCTTGATAGGCGAATATGACCTCGTTCAAGTTTCCAATTTCTGAAACTTTATGTAATTTCCTAACCGGGACTCCGATTGATGTGTTGTCAGCTCCCACACATCTCTTGTGATCCACTGATGCTGCCCATCAAGTTTCACTCTCCTCGGACCCTATCTGCCCATTTCGGTCCCCAATAGGTCGATATGACCTAGTTCGAAAATTCTAAGTTTCTAGTCTCCGAAACTTCATGTAATTTTTTAATTGAGACTCCGATTGACGTGTCGTCAGCTCCTGCAGGCCACTCGTGGTCCACTGGTGCTGCCTGTCAAGATTCACACATCATTGCCATTATCCTTTCTACATTCATGCTTTACAATAATGCATAATGCATAGATTCACACATCATTGCCAATCTTTTTTTTTCTGATGTAGGAGTTTTGGAATACAAGAACAATTCATAAGTGAAGGTTACATAATTCATATACCTCCATACAATGCCTCAAAAAATGCTGCGTGTATAAAAAAATTAATCAAACGGCTATAATCATTAATCATATAAAGAAATTATAAATTTCCTATCTATAAATTCAAAGTTTCAAATGAACTTGAATTTTTTTACAGCTTGTTTGGAGCTTGAGGAGGGAAGGTATGGGAAAGGAAGGAAATGAGAAAAAGTAAGAAAATTATTTTCTATTCCCTGTTTGATTTTGTAAAGAAAATGGAAGAAAATAAGAGAGAGAGAGAGAGAGAGAGAGAGAGAGAGAGAGAGAGTGTGTGTGTGTGTGTGTGTGTGTGTGTGTGTGCGTGCGCGTGTGTTTCTTTTTCTCTCCTTTTTCTTTCCCTTTCTCTCCTTAGTATAACTGAAAATAAGGGAAGAGATAATAAAATATTTCCTTTCCTTCCTTTCCATTTTCTTCCCTCTTTCAAGTTCCAAATAAGCTAACATGAAAAATAAAGACAAAACATAAACAGAATCCAGGTGATTACTAGCCAAAAGGATAATCTAGAAATTCGTTAATTAAATAGATACTCTATTATATTGTTTTTTGGATAAGAAAAACTTGTGATTCATTCAGTAGTTATATATATTCAAATGCCCAAACGTGCTACTGGTTTCCAAAGTGTCACTTACCAATTGGGTTCAATATCCAACAGTTTAACGACGAGGGGCACAGTAGCAGTACCTCTTTGAAATAATGCAATGTAGTTCAATATATTACAATGTAGTACAAAAACTGTGACTTACCTTTTGAAAATCTTCCAATGTCACTCCTACAACACCCAAGGGAGAACCCTAGCCTCCAACCCCTAACTTCCAATGTAGTGCTTATAGTTTCACTGGGACTCAAAAATGAGAGTGAGATATTAGGAAAAAGAGATCGGAAGAGAGAGATCTGGCCAAAGGGAATCATAGTAAGAGATTGCGGGAGGGAGAGAGAGCTGAGAGAGAGAGAGAGAGAGAGAGAGAGAGCACTGAGTGAGGAAATGAGAGTGTGAGAGAGAGAGCTCACGGGTGTATTCCGACTAAAAAAAATTTTGAAAAAGTTTTTATAACTTAACGCTTTTTCAAAAAGCGTTTTCCAGTTGAGAGTTATTTCGAATAGCGCTTATACGTTTTCACATAATATGGAAAAAATACAGGGTAAAAAAGTGCCATTTCAAAAGGCATTTTCATTAAAAACGTTTTTTCAAATGACTCTGAAAACGCTTTTTCAAATGACTCTAAACTTGAGTAGCTACATTAACTTCAAACAACACATTCTCTCTGCATTTTCTTCAAAATTGGGTGGTGTCAAAGAAACTACCCTATGTCCAGAAGATGAAGAAGTAGGTAGTAGACTAGTAGTTTATGTAAATGAAAGAGCTATTATTCTCTTAATTAACTTACTACTTCTATTAATACTACTACTGCTGCTGCTGCTGCAATTGATCACAAATACTTTAGTTTCCCTCTCATTTTCCTCATCCTTTTTTTATTTAAATTTTATCTTTCTATTCCATTTCCTTTCTCTCAACAAATCTTAGTACCGAAACAAGGGAGAGAATAATCTAAGTTGGTTCAACTAGGCAAGAGACATTAGGGATAATTGGTTTGCACAGGTTCGGAGGGGTTTTCTTCTTCCTTTTTTTTTTTTTGCCCTTTTTTCTGTTGCTTCCATAGCTTTTTAAGCTCTCATACTCTTGCGATCCAATGTCCCCGTCTTGTCACCTTGTTCTGAAACCATTAGGAAATCAATACAATACCATCCAATGTCCCCGTCTTATCTTTTTTCATGTTTTTACCTTGATATAATAATACGGTTTTGATGTACAATGGCCACAATATATATGGATTTGAATGCAAGCTCCTATTGAACTTTTGGTTATTTTTTTTTCAATAACTATAGGCATTTGGTGGATGGAAATGAAAATATACACTTCAAACTCAGCTACGAGTACCAAGTGCGGTGCCCGAGTTTTAAGGGTTCCTTAGCTCGCACAGGATAATACTAGAGTTCTATTTAGAACACTTCATGGTCAATACTGGCCCCATTACCCCTCGCGGTCAATTAGTCTGTTCACTGGAAGAAGCTCCAGTAACCATTTTAACAATTTCCCACAAAATAGGACATCAAAAACCGAAATATCAACAAAATAAATAAATAAATAAAATTGGTGTACAATCTGTTCCCTAACTGTATACAGCAACATTGATCATGAAATTCTATATTTGTACCATCCAGGAAAAGTTGAATAATGCCAACTATAATAGAAACCAGGCAAACAATTACGACACCAATAAACTTCGTCTGTGCATAAAATGTCAATAAATCACAACAGGAAAGCTTGAACAGTTTTCAGATTTTCAACAACTTTCTTCATCTACCAGAATTGTTGATTCATTTCCAACTCCAAGGTCAATCAAGGATGCCATATCATCATCAAGCAATGTTGGTAATGGGGAACCCTGAAACATTGCAAAGAAAACCTTATTTAACAGGAGAGGGGACTCTGAAGTTTTGTTGCACCCATGTACTCATCCAGCCTGGCATCAGAAGGGTTCATGCTAAATTCTTTTGAATTAGCAATGCTAAATTCTTTTGTAAATAATGCGTTCAGCAAAACAATTGATTAATCTGTATTAGTTCAAGAAAGGCATAACTGCTCAAACGAGCTCAAAATTCCAACCAACAACAGCAACCAGAAAACTCAGATTGACCACCAGAGCTCACATCATCTAAATGCAATGCTCCTCATAAGAAGTTCAGGTTCATAATAATCATCAGTAGGCACCAATAGAGAGGCATAATCTTTGTTTTTCTTTAAAAGAAAGTTGAGGGGCATAAAATACAGACCTCTTCTTGAAGAAACAATATTGGCTTTACAGATTTTAGCTTGAAAAAGATCTCGCACAGAATCTTTAGCTTGCCGACCTAAAACAAAATAAACACTTATATGCACAGTAACTTTTATGACTAAATACCCAGAGACATCTAGAAAACAGGAAAAAGACATTACTGTTGTGGTTGCAGGCAGCTTTTTTGTCAAAGGGGGCTTTTCACCAATTGATGCTCCAACACATTTCAGAGTGATAGCTGTGAAGAGAGGATGTAAAGCCAAAAGAAAATTGATACCATACAAAAGCTAATGTAAAAAATTTAGGTTCATACATATAAGTCCTGAAGCCATCTTCTGAAGGCCTGCAGCTCCAATAGATGGCCTTCCAGCCTCAATTCCATGAAAATCTTTAAGCTCAAGAAACCTGAAATGAGCCCATACTATCAAGATAGATCATCAATGTTCTATTAGTATTAACGCATTGAGATTTATTAACCTGCAGAGTTATTAAGGATGGCTATTCCAATTATAATTGAAGCTCAGACCAACTTCTGACCAGGCTGAACAATGATAAATTCTCAATGAATTAAGCTGTGCAAGTGGGCCAACCATCCAAGATCTTCAATCTTCAGATCCCAAGACTCCCTACCTTATCCAATTACCATGCACACTACATTTCTAGCCTAAATATTTACCAGGGATGATCCCATTTGGCAAATTATAGTTGGTGGGCTACTGATAAATAAGACCTGCCAATAAGTAAAGTCAATATTAAAGGGATGCTCTTTTAAGATAGCATATCATGCCTAATCAATTAGCCTTAGCCACTGATACCCCACAACCACCCCCACCAAAGACAAAAAAGAAAATCAACGTCCCTCGTCATGCTAACTATGAGTGTTTGATTGTCATCCCACAACACATCAGCAGAAGCATTTCAAATGAATAGGTTTCTATTTTTTTAACTTCAAGCATTATTTGTGTCATTATTATTAGGCTCCAAAACGATTTTAGGGGTTTGTAATGGAATCTTTTCCTTTTTATCGTAAAATTGAAAAAGAAAATTAGAGATGAATAATGAAAACTTCACTTCCTCGACTACTTGGCTTTAACCACTACACTTTCAACCCCTGAAGTGGTTGATTTTAACAATCTACAAGTCAGTTTTTATCATTCTCCCAATCTTCTTCTTTACAAGGTGTTCCTATTGAAATGGACCTTTTAGTTGCTTCCATTTCCTTTTGCAAAGGCTGAGATTAACTCTCTCTTTTCTTTTCATTTTTTTTTATATGTACAAAATATAAAGCAATAATAGATTGCAATTACAGTGGGTTTATAAACTTGAATATCTTCTCACTATTTTTTGCTGCTGATCTATTCTAAATAGTAAATCTTAAAGCTAGTCATACTTAAATGTTTGTACAAATACAGATATACAAGCAGAGTGGAAAAAAACAATGCAGAACCCATATATGTGTAAGTAGTTGCTGTATGTGAACAAGTAGAACAGGCAAGATACTTAAACAGAGAAAAAATAACCTGGGGTGAAGCCACATAATCTCTTCGGAATGTTCATGCAACTTTGACATGACTAAGCGAACATACCTGCAAGAAAGATTCCAAGTCAAGTACCTTTTTAACGCATCAGTTAGAATTTTTCTCTGTGTTTTGGTGGGTAAGCTTTGGTTTTGATAATTGGCTGCAATATAGTTCTGGGTCAGGTGTCAAATTCTCTCTCTCTCTCTCTCTCTCTCTCTCTAAACAAAGGAAATAAATTAAAAAAACACAAAATAGATTTTCTAAAAGGATAAATAATAGCCAATTCAGTTACTGGAACAAACTTCTCCAATAAACTAGTTTTCTTGATCTTAGGAACCTGTAAAATACCCGAGGAACTTATGTAGTACACTAGTGTAGCACTAAGCCTATGTAAGAAACTCCAACAAGGATGCGTCTTTTTTTGACTTGGAGATCACAAAACGTGGGAAAGCATACATAACCTGATGACCTGGTAAAACTAACTGACCTCTCTCTCAACTCCCTCCACTTTATGATCATGCTACCACACAGCAACCCCACTTTTCACTTCCATGGTCATGGCCTGAACAAAGACATGCAAAACAATCTGTACCTGGGAGTTTTTCATAATTTGATGAACTAAGAGTGAGAGTGCTGGAGAAGGCCACTACCCTACAGCCCCTTCGTCACACCAAAATGCCAAAATTGGTCTGCTCCACTTTGTTAGAATCTCTCTCTCTTTAAACACTCAACTTTATACTAGCATCCTAAGAAAATTGTTACCCCTCATGTTCTAGAAAAGAATCAACAGTGGTGAATCCCACAATCATCAACCCAATGATCCCCACCTAGATAACAAAATTGCTAAGAGGTACAACCACAAAGGAGGAAACAGGATCAAGGAACATAAGATATGCAAGAAAACACTAGAATTCTATTTAAAACATTCGATATACAAGTGTCGGGAGACAGATGTCTGAAACTCTAGCCCCATTACACATTAATAATAAATCCACCGTCTTGGTTCCACAATCTAACAATAGTTATACATGACATGACTACTCCATTAATGCAACCCTAGGCTTACAAGACAAGCACTGTGAAAATAGGTCAGCTAGGAAGCGACAACATGGCTGCCAAAGAACCGTATGTATACTCGACACGTGTCAAACATGGACACGCATCGTACACGCTCTCTCCCATGTCCTATTTTTTTTTTTCTTTTCTGGACACGTGTGTCTATTTTTCGGACACTTCTAAGACACGGCTGACAATTCTTTGTTCGCAAGGGCCTGGATCTGCTTTTAAACCAAGAAGGCAAGAGGTAAAGAGAAAGAGGCTTTGTCTGAGCTTTGGCCACAAACAAAAAAGGAGAAGAAGAAAGAAGAGGAGGAGGAAAGAGCAACAGCACAGCAGGGCGGGCAGCAGCACAGAAGAAGAAGATGAAGAGAGGGCACCTGCATCAGGTCTGGAGCCCTCGAGAATGCTTCTCCAGCTTTTCTTTTACTTTTTTTCTTCTCTTTTTCCTATATTATATTTGCACAATTGTGCCCCTTTTCTTTTGTCTTTTGCAGTCTTGCCCTGCCTTTATTTGGAAAACTGTGCTATTCTATTCTTCTTTTATGCTGTGCTCTTATTCTTTCTTTATGAAAACTGGGCTCCTCTTTCTGAAGACTGCTCATCTTGTAATTTGAAAGAATATATTATAACTGTATAATTATATTGGGCCTATGATATTTTTTTTTGCTGTGGATCTCAGGGCCCAATTGATTGAATGGAATGCTGCCTATAATATTTGAACATAAATAATATTTTTTGTTGTATAAAAAATAGAAATATATAATTTTTTCTGTCATTTTCCCGCACTGTTGCATCCTGCACTTTTTGACAATTGTTGTGTCGGTGTGTGCCCATGTGTTGTGTCACGTGTTGCATGTCCATGTATTATGATGGGTAGTTGTAGCACTTGTACTAGTTGTATTTGTTGTAGATGGTAGACTATAGGAAGGCTTAATATGTATAAGATGGACTTGTAGCAATGAGTTGCCTGGTAGTTGTACTTATTGTACTTGCATGAAGTAGTTGTCATGTCTTGTATAGTAATTGCATTTGTAAGATACGTTCCACCGAGATGGTGGATGTATTATAAATATGTAATGGGGTTAAGAGGTTCAAACATCACTACCTGAAGCTTGTATATCTAGTGTTCTAAATGAAACTTTAGTGTTATCTTGTATATCTTATCTTCCTTGATCATATTTCCTCCTTTGTGGTTGTAAATTACAAATGCCACGCCTAACCAAGCTAGTTGAGCTCGAATCATGTTAGGATAGTTAAAAAGCTAATTCAAGATCGAGCTCAATAGGTAAATAAGCCAAGCTTGAACACATTTAGATAAGCTTATAGTTATATGCTAGGAAGCACGGACACTCCGTTTAGGGTGCCGTATCCGTGTCGGACACATGTTGGACACATATACTCCTCGAACACACCGGGACACGTGTCGGACACGCCAATTGGCGTGTCCAATATTTTTATTAATATTTTTTCTAGTGGACACTTATCGGACACATCGGGACACGCGTGTCCAATTATTGGACACATTTTGGGACACGTTGGAGTTAAAATGTTATTGTTAAAAGTATTAAATAGAGTTTAATTTATAAATCTCAAAATTTTAAAATACCAAAACCTAAAACACCCAAATCCAATTTTTCAAATCCTTAACTTGTTAGTAGTTGTATTATAATTGTGAACTTATTTAGTTATTTTCATCTTATTTTTGGTGATTTATAAATTTTATGTTCACATACATAACAAATAAAAAATGTATAAAAATAATTTTTTTGCCGTGTCCCTGCCATATCCGTGTCCTCATTTTTTGAAAATGCTGTGTCCCGTGTTCGTATCTGTGTCCGTATCCGTACCCGTGTCCGTATCTGTGCTTCTTAGGTTATATGCACTCTCAAGTTGTATAAAAAAAAACCAAGCTACTTGAGCTCGGCTTAATTAAAGCTCGTTCAAGATAGGCTCGAAAGATAAATAAGTCAAGTTTAAGCACATTTTGAAGTTTGGTAATTTTTCAATCCAAGCTTGAACCCATTACTTGGCTTGACTTGACTTGACTTGACTTGTTTACACCCCTACTAATCATCTTCTCCATTTTAGTTTTCAATCCACGCCTATGTAAAATTTTCCTTTTAATCTCATAGGTAGTATGTCTATCAAACACCTATGCAGATCCCAGAGATAAACCTACGGTAACAAGAGATTACTAGTTTCCCTTATGGTTGTCCTCACTGTGGTCCTAGCTTAATCATACATGTCTTGTATCATTTCAATATATCTATTTGTGAAGCCTTTTTTTTTGTTGCCAAAACCAGCATAATAAATCTGTAGAGACCCTATCATAGCCTTTCTCCAAGTCTATAAAGAACTATGAAGATCTTTATTCTTTTCTCCATACCTTTCCATTAGTCTCCTAAATAAGTAAATCGCTTCCATTGTTGACCTCCTAGGCATAAGTCTAAACTGATTATCTGATACTATTGTTCGTTCTTAACTGGTGCTCTCTCTCTCTCTCTCCTATAGCTTCAAAGTATGATGCATAAGCTAATACCCCTATAATTTGTACAACTTTGAATATCTTCCTCATTTTTTTTTATATTTATCGTAAAATACTATTCCTCCACTCATCTGGCATTTTCTTAGTTACAATAATTTTATTAAATAGTTTTGTTAACCGATACACACCTACCATCTCCTAAGCACTTCCAAGCTTCAATAGGGATGCCATCCGTTCCTAAAGCTATCCCTATTCGCATTGGACATTCTAATTCTATCGAAAAAAACTATTTCTAATCTCCATATTATTACCAATTTCTTCTAAAACTAAGTTCCCTATATGATTTTCATTCAATAACTTACCCACCTCTCTTTGATTTCCTCGTCTTGATGAACTTAATATGATTAAGATCTCTAGTTTTTCTCTTCCTTAGTGAGTTTATATATACTCCTTTTCCCATCCTTTGTCCCTAACTCAACATAAAGATCATCATATGCTTTAAATTTATTATCTCTATCTACTTTTTTAATTTCTTTCCTCGCACAATTATATATTCCAAAATTTTCCTCATCTCTAACGTTTTGCCAAGTTTTGTAACAAGCCCGTTTTGTTTTAACTACATTTTGAACATCCTCTCAATACATTCTTCTCATCTTCTAAATTCCATGTAGCTTCATTTAACATTTTGTCTTTAAACAATTCTACTTTCTACCCTTTCAAATTCCACCACCTAATTCTTGAGCTTCTAATGTCTTTCTTTTTTGTTAACTGTTTCTTTCAAATCCACATCTAGAACGCGTAACCTATGTTACAAATTAAACTCTCTCATGGTATAACCTTAAATCTTTGCACGTTACCCTATCTACTCTTTTGACAAAGAAAAGTCAATTTAACTCGTATGTGATCCACTTTTCAATGTTATTAAATGTTTGTGTCTCTTTTTACAATAGGCGTTTGCTCTTACAAGGTCACAAGCCACTGTAAAGTCTAGGATATGCTCCCCAACAAAATTTTTATCCCCCAAATCTATGTCTACCAAGTACCATCTCATATCCTCCACGATCTTTTCCTACATGGCCATTAAAGTCCACTCCTATAAAACTTGTTCTCCTTGAGGTATTCTCAGCATGAATTCATCTAGTTTTCCCAAACTTGTATCTTAATTAGTTAATCTAATCCAACCTGAGGAACATAAGCACTAATTACACTAGTTGCAGTCTAATACTATTATGCTATCCACTTTTCTAGTCATAGTTACAATATCTTCTTTTAAATCTTTATCGACTATTATGCCTACCCATTTCTGTGTCTATCTTTACCAATATAGTAAAGGCTATATCTAGTATTTACTATCTCCTTTGCTTTCGTTCCTACCTGTTTAGTTTCTTGTAAGCATGCTATGTTCACTTTTCTTCTAATCGAAGTGTCTAATAACTCCATTTTCCTTGCTAGTGTTCCTGTATTTCTTCAAGTTGCTAATATAAGCATACCATTGTACACTAACGTCTTTAGCCGCACTCATCTGAAGTACGCAAACCCTTGCATATTTTTCACCACAACTGGATGCCATTGTGGAGCCCCTTGCCCACTTTCCGTCTGCACCTGAGGGTAGATGAAACCTATGTTACCAAATACTCTACTACCCTAGCGAATTACGTTTTTGGAACGGCGTTCCGAAACATGGTACTCTAGCGTTCCAAAACGGTGAATCTAGCGATCCAAAGCGATCCCAAACTTTTTTTCTATTTATATTTTTAAAGGTTACTTAACAGAGGAAAAAAAATCAATTATAATGAACAAAAATATAGAAAGGATAAAATTTTGATGTAACAATATACAAGAAAATGGGTCATAATACTCCTAGAATGTGTTTTTAGATGATTAACTTGAAAAAACATAAATTATTTTTTATTAAATGTATGATTATTAAAGAAAATTCTTCTAGAAATACTTTAATTCTAATAGTATACTTTATAGAAGTCTACCCCTAACGTACCATATTTTAGAACAAGTGGCGTACTACGTTCCCGTTCCCGTTCCACGTACCGGAACGATCCGCGTTCCAGGTAACATAGGATGAAACCCTTCGCTTAAGGGGAACACCCTAGCTTTTACTTGGATATTCGTAAGAACCCATAATTGTGTATATCATACATAATAATCACCGCAACAGATGCTTAACAGCCAAATGTATGACCACTCTAGCTGTCAAGAAGTCCACAAAGAATGGGAAGAAAAAATTTGCTAAAAACCTCCCTTCAAAACAATGCGTCCTCTAGAGTGGTAACCACTTATGTTGATTCCAAAGTGTCAAATTTTGAAATTCATAGCCTCTTATTAGAAACTTCTATTTTCTTATGGTTTGAAAGCTAGGAAAGCATTAAAAGCATTTGAGGCAATGCTTTCTTATCACATACCAACATAATAAATCCCATACAACATCATTTGATTCGAATAACCTATATGCCATCACGATATAGTAGAAAACCATCGGGTCATGTTTTCATACCCTAGAAAGCAATTGACTGGATACTTGACATGTGAGGAGCGATGTACCTCATTTAAATCGTGGGTTGCAACAATGTGCTGGTTAAACCTAAGATTTGGGGAGAATAAAATTGACCTCCAAAGAGCCCAGAAATAACAGTTTCTGATAGAAGGAATGCAAATAATGTTGTATATACACACGAGCAAACCTACACACACAAGCTAGACAACAAAGAAAACAAGAGAAGCCCCCAGCGAAAATCTGAAGCTCAAGATGAAGGTACTTCTCAACATGAATAGAGTTTCTAAATTACCTAAAAGATAGGAGTGCCTATAGCAAAGCATGCCGTTCTACAAATCCAGTTTTGAACTTGAACTAATATATTAGCTTAAGAAAGAAAAACTTACCGAATCTCAGAGTCCTTCCGCTCTCGAGGACTAACCTGAAATTTTTAAAAGACCAGGGTGCATCAGCTTTGTGACAACCTCATAAAGCGACAGAAATTGCCATACACCTTATAGCATTTACCTCACTCCCATTCAACATTTCAACTCTAGCTAAACGAGCAATTAAAACAAATCTTGGCATGCCACCTTTGCCTGGATCAGCGATTGGATTCTCAGAAAGCCTTATATCCTGCTTGTAACAATAGAAAAGGAGTCACTACCCAGGCCAGCGCCAATGAAATAAATAAAGGCCTGTTCAAAATATTGAATTTATGAAGTTGACACCCAAGTTACGTCTATCATCAGTAACACTATTTGCTCCTAGCGCAATTGGCTTAAGGATTTGTTTAAATGGTCAACGACTGTCTTTTTGGGACATTACTTCAGATGTTAAATACATCAGTTGCCCCACTCATGCACATATCTCAGCCGTTGTTTACTGTAGAAACCACCCCAATAATTGCTTTTGCTGTTAAAATTCTTATTCTATACTGTTGTATTGCTAAATCACCAAGATTACTAAATTTGATAAGTAATGAAGATCACAGTGGAATTTGCACAAGATAAGAATAAGACGGAACAGGTTTAAGGATAGACTTACCAGGTTATGCATCATAATCACGTACTAGAAAATGAAACAGTAACATCGAAGTCTGACAACACATAGCCATATCATCAATAACTGAAATCATAAAAAGTCAGATAGAGGTTGAAAAACTGACACAGTGTTGGATGCTTGGACTGCTCTAACATATAACACCAGTTCTGCATCGAGCCAGATGCAGTGGCAGGGAAGTCCAAATGATTATTTTCTGATTCTGAATCAAGTTGTTGTGTTAATCTTTCTACTGATCAAACTGATCTGCAAAGCTACAAACATAACCTCTCATGTTTTCAAACAAGTTCAGCCCCATTTACCATATTGCGAAAAAATCATGCTTGTCTTCCAGAGAAGTGAATTCCAAAACACCACAATTCAGAAGCCGTAATGCTTCTGAATCTCCACTAGTTCTCTTCGGCAACTATCCCCTTAAATATTCTCATTTTGGGGAAAGCAATCTTCTCCCTTCTGAAGTCCTAACTGTTGATAAGTAGACCTCCTAACTGATCCCACGATTAGTGGGTTATAAAGTCCCCTCTGCTACATCCTTGACTATACAAATAAAATAGTGGGAGAATTTTGGAGGACCGTTGATACCAAAACCTAAATGCCACTTTTTCCCATAAGACAAGAAACAATGGAAGTATCTGGCTACCAATTGAAGGAAGTGCATCATTGTGCATTAGTTTTGACAGCCTATTCACAAAGACCCCTTATTCTACATTTTCCCTTGAGCCCAGCATTTCATTTTGGTTCATTAGAAAGGAGATTAAAAAAAGAAAAAAAAGGAACCTCCTCTTTACATTTTTCACTTCAGACAACACCTTTGTGTTAATATGCAAATTAGAGGTAAATAGAATTAACACCCCTTTCCTGCTCAACCGAATAAATGGTACGGAAGATAGTTTTTTCGTAGGGTGAACTTTTCCATTATCTCCTACAGCCCTAGCTTCCTTCCTCTTCCAATCTCTCTCACCAAATGGAATACTAGAAAGGAGATGTGTGCCTGTGCCTTTGTCCAACAAATTATTTATCTTTCAAAAACAGTAATCTAATGTTGGTTAATGAAGTTTCAGGGATAGCAGGGGAAAACATTTTGAAGCTAGGAAGGGAAGCAGGAAGCTTAAGAATTTAGATTCCCCAACAAACTACAAGGTATCGGGGTCTAGGAAACCTAGTGGGGAGAGCAAATTAGATAATGATGACAGTTGAATATCATATGGTTGAGATGATATAGGACAGGGCCTTAACAGAGGAAATTAAGATTGCTTACATAATATTATATAAGCTTGGCATTTAAAGTTTTTTATTTAGAAAGTAAGAGCAGGGCTTAGGATGGATTTAAGATTGAATTGGGCAAGGATGGATTTTTCATTCAGGGGCTTACCTATATTTTGGAATGTAGAGTGGGTTTGCTTCCTGCCACTCATTTACAGATGCCGTTGGGGTCCTCTTTCAAAGCTAAGGCTATGGGGGATGGTATGGTAGAAAGATTTCATAAGAGGTTGGTGGAATGGAAGAGGAAATGCCTATCAAAAGCGGCAATACTTGCTTTAACTAAGAGCACTTTATCGAGACTTACTTCATGTCCCTCATCAGCATCTTGGCGTCCGTGGCTAGGAGACTTAGAAGTTGCAGGTAATTTCCTGTGGGGTGGGGTAAGAGAGGAGTTCCAAGTACCATCTAGTGGGTTGGTACACAGCTTGCAGGCTGGTGAGGTGATGGAGTATAAGGAGCTCCTTAGACTGATCTACTCTAAGCACGTTGTTGGACTGGGGCTGGATGACATATTGCGACTGACTAATCGAGAAGGTATATTTAGTGTGAAATCCTTTTATGGGTCACTTATGGCTCACAGGGAAGGTAACAGACTATGGGGTAAGATTTGGTCCCGTAGAGCACCCGCGAAGGTGGAATTCTTCATTTGGTGTGCTGCTCAGGAGAAGGTTTTGACTATTGATAATCTTATTAGGAGGTGTCAACTGTGTCATATCTACATCAATTGGTGCTACTTGTGTAGGAATGATGGGGTTAGTTCCTCATATCCTCCATCACTATGCAGTAGTAAAGGAGTTTTGGACTTTCCTTCTAACAATCTTTGGAATGTATTGGATATTATTGGAAGGACTCAAAGAGGGGCTTCAAAGTTGTTGAGATTCAGCAGTATCTCCTTCTAAGTGAACCTTCATAGGAGTTCATAATTTTGTAAGACTATAGAGTATTTTCTACACATAATTAGTCAGCACAACGATGTCATATTCTGAATCATATTCACATTAAACCCAGGTTTTCAAAGTCCAATGTGAAAAAATGACTACCTAGTTAGTAGTGGACATTAAAACAAATCATTATCTATATCATTTCCAACAGATTATATCTTTAATTCATTATTTGAAATACTTTCAATAACTTGAAGCTTACCTACAGATCCACAACAAAAAAAATGTAAAAATTGATAATTGATACCGAACAAGAATTGATAACCAAGAAAACTAGCAAGTACAGAGCAAAATTCTCATTCTCTTGTCACTAGAAACTATCCAAGACCATGAAAGCAAGAGGCGCTGAATGTTCGAATTCATTTTTGGTAATTTTTCTGTCTTGTCCAAATAGCAAAGGGCATTCACATTCCCATATTTTATACTCCATTTTTCCTTAAGTTTGCCTTCCCATCCATAAGAGTTTCTAATCCAGCTACAAATGTACCCTCAATTCAGAACTAGGAAAATTACTTCATATTAGGCAAAAATGTAGCAGAAAGCAACACTTCTCATAGGAGAACTTTCTCAAATAAAAAGACAAAAAAGAAAGAAGTTACTAAATATGAAAAAAAATACTATAATAAAGTAAAATAAAACAAAACACTTCTGCCCATGTTGTGTGCTGGCGTCATCTAATCACAATCCATAAAAGATCTCACTACTTCTTACCTCCTCCCACCCTTCTTTTTCAACTAATTGCTAAAAGAATTGTCGCTCGAAGGTGAACAATCCTAAGTACTTTATTTATTGAAAAATGTATTAGATTCTAAATCAATAAGTTGATCTTTTTCATTTATATTTTTTACATTATTTTCTTAAAAGTACACGAAACATGATATCCATATATCTATAAAAAGTTGGTTGATGCTCAAAATCATTTACATAATTATTCTTAACATTTATTTCTTAAAATCAAAGCCTTGACTTATGTTAGATACATCATTTCTGCAGTTCAACTCTAAAGAGCTCGATTTTGATGCCTATTCACTCCTATTTAGTTCCACGCCCTCCTATAATTTATGTGTGTGCTATCTCTAATATATGCCATTCAACAGTTTCTTTAGGCCTAATCTTCAATGTTTCTTCCATGGTTTGTTTCTTTTTTTCCGTCTCTTCCCTCCTATTTTTCTCATGGCACCCTTTTCTCTAATCATACAACTTTTCCAGCTTTCCCATATGCATCACATTCTTTAAAAAGTTTTTGCCAATTATAGTATGCTCCCAAAACATTTCTCTGTTGGCCCTCAAGGGACAAAATTGAATGAGGTTAACAATCAACCAGTGGGGTAATTTAGTATGTAAAGGGTACCCCATGTGAAATCAAGATATGGATCAAGGATTTGAGCCAGAAAAGATAGAACAAAGTTTAGGTTAACCTTACCAAAAAGCAAATGAATTGATTTCAGTAGGGCAAGATGAGGTGCCAAAGAAAGGAAAAACAATTTATAAGAGACTTATCATTTATGAATCCAGTTTGTCATGTGCAGTGCAAGGAAAAATAACATGCATTCATTCATCATGCATGGGAAGAACGGAATACAAATATATGCTGTGTAACATCTCCAGTAGAAGATTACATCATCAATAATAAGCAGATGAGGAGGAAGTCCACGAGGGGTTTGCTCCTATGGACCATTGTGAATTTCTTGCTTGCACCTTATTTTGATTGCAGCTAGTACGCCCCTCACAGCTCAATCATCTATTTCGGCTTTGCTAGAGAATAGGGATGATGGGAGGGGTCCTTTTTTTTGGGTTGCTGACTATGCATTTTAAACAGAACATGGGACACAAGGCACCTTCTTAATCAACCTGATGCTCTTGGGTAAATCCATGAGTGGCGAAGCCCAACAATATAATGAGAACCATCTGCCCTGCCTAGATCCATACCTCATAGATCCATTGGCAGCCGATAAGAAACATACCCTTCTGAAGAGTGTGTGATTAAGCTAGAGGGACTAAGCTCAGTAATAGCCTCTTCCAGCAAGAGACAATAGTGGTCTCACAATTGTTTATGGATCTAAGAGTGATTGAATGGTTGTAGGGGAACAAATGCCATTAAAAGCCATCGTTAATAATTGAGGTAAATGACAGCCACACATTTTAACACATATCCAGCTTTTAGTAACTGCACAAGCATTGGCGGAGTGCAAAGGAAAGGAGGAACAGATGCTTCGAACACCATTTACATGACGGGTTACAGTGTTGAAAATATGAAACTGAAACATAATTTTACAATCGATTACATATTACGGTAGCAAATTATAACAACTCAGAATACTTGGACCAGAGAGAACAAAAGAGTCACTCAAGTACATATAACGGCAGTAACTGGACCATGAGCTGTGCGAGTTCTTTAGAAATTTTGAAATTATATGTTTCATATTGCACCATTGCAAAATCAATGTCTGTCAAAACCAAATAATTGACAAGAAGTTCAACAACAGATCAAAATAGCTAATGCTACAACACCTTACCATCAAGCTTGGAAAATAATTTAGTGAGTCAACAGAAGCCAGATCCTCAATGTTGTTACCTCCTGGTTGATGTGATGACAAAGCAACCAGTTATAAACATTTGATAGGACAACCAAAATAAAGGTGGGGATCATGAAAGGAAATTTGATATTTACCAAGAAAAAGGGAGCGCAAATTTTGGAAAGGCCTATAGCTGTTTTCAACTGATTCATAACCACTTAGTTGATCATGTACTGTACCATAATCAGGGTACCATATGCGGTTTAAACAGTTCTTGTTCAAATGAAGCTGCTCCAAACTGAATGCACAAACAACTTTATAACAGCTCCAAAAACTTTCGAGAAAAATTTACTTTAGGAATAGCTAATCAGAGACAAATCTCTTTTAGATACCTTCTTAGTTGAGAAAGCTTCAAGATTTCATTCCAATCAGTTATATAATTATACTCCAAATTCAAAAGCCGTAGAGAATCAAATCCTTGAACAGTGATGGAAGATGGAGGCTGGAAAAGAGAAGTCACAAAAAAAAAAAAAAAACACAGTTAATAAATAAAAATAGTCAAACAATCCATATAGTAACGCATCCAGTGTAGTTGAAGAATACAAAATAACAATTACAAACAACTAATGGAGGTCCTCAAAACCATAATTGATTCAAACAAATTTAATTCTGACAGCATGTTTGACCCCTAGAAATATAAGATTTATGGCTTTGATAACTGTATATTGCTAGAACCAAATAATCCACTATTTTAACAAATAATCAGAACAAAAACCTGTAAATTTGTTCATTCTGGAAACGTCTTGGAAACATTACCAAATCACAAAGGAAATTGCAAAAAATATTTGAAAATGCACAGAAACTACAAAAAACATAAATGGAACCTATCCATATCCTTTGTATGTATAAGCCCCAACCAAATACTAAGTTGAGTAAACATATTTGGGGTCTACATATCCCTTAACACAAAGGGCACAGGTGGAAATCAGAATATTAGTGTTTGTGAGGACAAACAAGCTTTTTAACTGATGTCAAATAAATCCAATGCAATCAAACACAAATCTATATGATTGTACAAGTGCATAGTATCCCAATGAAACAAGGTATAGAAACTGTTGGGTACTATGTGAGAATTATGGTTTAGTGAAAGGGGTATTTTCGTAATATATTCCTTAAATAAATAATAATAAAGGGAGCACAGATGATAATCTCTCTCATTGAGCCCTAATTATCTTTCTTTTTCTTTCTTCTTCCTCTTCTTCTTTTTCCTTCTATTTCTCACAGTCTCTTATTCATCTACAAAGAGAACTTGATATTGGAGCAGAGAAGAGACAAAAGCAGCGCATCGATTGCATCAAATGATGTTATCGCAATCTTACACTTCAAGTTGTGACCCTCAGGCCCCTTATTCAATTGGTAAACTTTCATCAAATTTGAAGTTCAGTTGCTAGGGTTTTCATGCCATTTTCCGGAATGCAGATTTGTTTTGTTCTGTAATTGGCTTTTTCAGATGCAAAAACAGATATTTTTTCTGAAATCTTTCGTCACAGAGGGGGTCGTTTTTTATAGTACATCCACTCCTTGGTGAGTTTGTTGATTAAAAATGAGTTTTCTGCATGTTATATGGAAAATTGGCGGTCATACAGCACATTCCAGATCAGTTTTTGAGTTTGTTGCTGTTGTACCAGCACTCATACTTAATGTTTTTGAATTAAGTTGGTGTCATTTTTTGTTTCATTGCCAAGTGCTGTGAGCTTTTTTGCTACATTCTTCCTATAAATACGAATGGTGGAAAATTGGCTCAGTCAAGAACCCTAAATGATAATGCTGATTACCACCGAAAAGCTGAATGAAAGCAACTATATTGATTGGTCCGAATCCGCTCTACTGTTTATTAAAAGCAAGAGACTGATGGGCAATGTAAATGGGAAAATTAAAGAGCCTGAACCTGATGATCCCCTATGAGACGTGGGATGAGGAGAACTCTACTGTTATGTCACGGCTTTTACATCAATGCAGCCTGAGATTTGAGGTGGCTATCTCTTCCTTAAAACAACGAAAGAAATATAGGATGCATTTGTTCAAATTCAAGATAAGAAACACAGCTCAGGTTTACGATTTGAAGCAAAGAATCATAAGACAAGGTAAGATGATATGCTCTTGGCTACGTATTTTGCTAAACTATTTGGCATGTGGGAGTGAGATTATTACCAAAGCTTCCAATTCTCCTACATTACTTTCCTGTTGTGCATTTGTTCCTAAATTATATTTGTCCAGGAACTCTATAGTGTTTATCTCCGCACCTAGTTTTATTTGTCGGTCTCTCAATGTACAAGACAGGATCATGCATTAGGAAGGGTGTGAGAGCTTGATGTACATTACACGTTCCCAGCATTTTAAGCTATGGGGCAAATTGTTTTGTTCAACGTTGTGTGGAGCACAGTCAGCACAGGTGTTGAGCACTGTCAACAACTCCAGTCATGAGCATGAGTGCGTAACATATGGTACTTGTCCTGGTCACGACCAAACAAACCCCCCAAGAAAGGCTCCTTTGAAGCAAGTATATGAAAAGAAATGAGGCATATGTGTAGGTAACAAATTAAAATTTCTCCTATATATCTAAAATATAATTAATCTTTTTAGTTTCAAAAAGTTAATACTTATATTTTCAGCAATTATAATCTGGTAACAAAATTTTTCAGTACGTAATTTTGAGTTCTATCAAACTATTTGAGTTTTATTTGCGGAACCTAGGCTACTAACTACTAAGCTAATCAAGCTATAGCATTTTACTGCTTTGCTATTTTGCATACAACTCTTTGCTACATCTTTGGATTCATCATTATCTGATGGAAAAGAATGTTTGAATACTTCTATATGACAATGACAACAATTATATACTTCATAGCGTTCGAATAATAATCACATTAATTGCTGTTAAAAAACTGTAGCCAACAATCATGTAGAAGGGGACATTTTATACCGTTATTGTGTTTAATCTATTTCCCATCAAATGTAGTTCTTCAATGGCTGGTAATGAATGTTTAAGTACTTCAACCTGCTAAATCAATTAGATGACAGTTAGAATTTCAAACTGAAGTCAATAAAGTAAAGTCACAGAAGAAAATGCGGACGATTGAGGGTGAGCTGGCTGGTTTTCGAGCTAGGAAGTATGGGAGGTACTGAGATGCGAAAGACCAACGAAGATGGGCTTGGAAAGAGCACAGAGAGAGAAAGAGAGAGAGAGGCTCCAGAGAGAGAGAACCAAAACCCCTAGGGTCACGTTTGTTTGTGGGATAAGAAAATAGGGGATAAGTAATACTATAGGATTAGGAAAGTGATGATGGGTGATAAACAATACCATGATGTGATGGGGGATTACTCATACTATGTTCGGCTAAGGTAGGGTAAGTAATTTTAATATAATAATTTATAACTACAAAATAAATATTAATATAATAGTTATATAACATTAATATAATATCATGTAGTACATATGTAATAATATATAAAAATGTGAGGGATAGGTAAAATGGTCTTTTGGTGCCTTATCCCCCACCTATGGATATAGCATCCCACCCCCCATGTGGGATGGCTTATCCTCTATTTTGGAGGATTTCATCTCCCTTGAGAGATATAATCCTCCTCCACTTTTTTTTCCCAAACATGGGATTAGGTGGGCCCTATAGATAACATCTCCAATCCCCTACCCCATATCCCCCAAACAAATATGGCCTAGGAGGATGACTTGCATGCATGTAGTCTTGAGACAAAGATAGAGACTTCCTATTTACATAGGGGTCGGACCGTGGAGACTAGCTCACCTAGTCACGTGCTTGCACGAGGACAAAGGGACATATGACTCCCTCTACTTGGCTCGACATCTTGGAGGTCACAGTTATTTCTGGTAATGGAGCCAAAATCCTCAGAGTTTATAGCATAGTGGCTGCAACGGTGGTTGGGCATGCTCGTGTACAGGGTGGTACAAAGCACGCCATGTGTCTTAGTTTGTCATGATCTAGGACTGTGGATCTCTCTCTCTCTCTATCGCTGATCAAGGTGCAAGTTCCTTGAGGGACAATGGGACGAGACACCTTAACGAACCCTAGACAACAAGCCACAAGACCCTCTTGATCCCGCACGAGGTCACATGGTCACTCAAGCACCCTATGACCACAACATCAACCCCAAGAAGTTCCTAGGCCTTGCTTTTGACCTAAGCTAGCTTAAGAGGGTCGCAGTGCCTTTGGAGAACTTAGTAAAGCTAGCAGGAGAAATGTGCTTGGGTGGAGAACTGCTCAACCTAGCCAAGGAAGACCAAGTGCATGTATCACAAGGGGAGATAGGCAGGTGGAGAGATGTCTTGACTAAGCAAGGGTCAACCGAGTGTTATTGGGGTTTCCTCGAGATTGCCCCAAGTACCTTGGCTCAAAACTAAGGCACCATGTACTTTAGCCTCCTTCAACACATACAGCATATCTGGTTAATCTAGGTGACATCTCACGAGGCTGACATATGGAATCAAGTACATGGAGGACACAATATGGCAGTTTCATGGCCGAGCCGCATGTCAAATAAACCTTGTACTATAATGAACAATATGATGGCTCACTTGCATCCAGTTTATGCCAGTATTGTTTAGAACTAAAACGCAAATGTTCTTTAGTTGATGTAGCCCCACTATGTCATGGGCCATTAAATTGTTGGTTAGATTGAGAGCTACAAGCGTTGGTAACCCCTCGCATATGGCTCCAACATCCTGCAACAAGGGGAAACACCAAAAAGAGTAAGTCATTATTAAGCTTCAAGGAGCTATTGCCTAGCAAGAACACTTACAAAATAATAATCACATGCATTCATCCATCTCAATCACAACCATTTCCATTGGGGAATGCTTTTGAAGTTAGAGTACAACGAGCAAAATATAACAATAGACATGATATAGATGATTTGTCAAAACTCAAAAAGTTAATACTGTAACAAGGAAATAGCTTCTTATGAGATGGAAACAAAAAGAAAGAGAAAAGAAAACAACAAATAAAACATAGCAAGATAATTAGTTGTTGCAGATGAAACGAAAACTAGCAGTTGCATGTCTGTTAAGAAACAAAATTTGCTCATTTGAAAGTTCTATGCAAGTTTTGAGCAAACCTTGAATAATCTAGGGAGAATATACTATTTGCAGATGCAACTTTCATACAATAAGAGCTCCATTTTTTTTATTTATTTATATTTTTTAACACTAAAAAGAGCTCCAAATTTGGATTAGTGTAAATTGCAAAATGCATTTCCAAAGACAATTTGACATATAGTTTAAACAAGTATTGAACTGCAACAGATATTTATAGAGCATATCCAAACATGTAGCCTAAGCTAGTATTGTAACATGGATTTATTTTGTTGCTGAAAGAAACATACTCTCCAATCTGAAAGCAGATTTCCAGTCAAGTCAAGCTCCTTCAAATCTGCAATAAAATGATTAAAAATCCAATAGCAATGGAATGACAAGAAAGAGCATCCAGCAAGACAAAACAATACCATCTCCTGCAAGTATAGAGTCATTTAAGATGATTGGCGCTAGCAAGATGAGACAAGAAGTGGTCATATATGAGAAATGACAAGGCAACCTTCTTTTCTCTTTCTTTTTTTAATTTTTTAAAGAATTAAATAGAGGAACAACTGCAAAATATGTAAACTGGAATAGTTTGACAGATATGTTCGTGCTGTAGAACAAGCATACAGTTACGTTCATTATGAGTGTATCCAACAAAGATTCATTGATGCTACGACATCCAAACAATGAACACTATACAATTAAGGGCCAGATAAAAATGTGACTTATTAAGAGGACCAAGAGCACCCAACTCAACAAAAAGGGAAATGCTATTTTTGGGCATACATATGTGCTGAACAGATATGACAAAAGATCACTGCGAGTTATGTCTGATAGAACTCAGAGAATTATTCCCAACAAATTATTCTGGCAAAGTATCGGTTGTAGCGCTTCCAAAATCGTTTGACTCGCAATTCTTCAGCTAACAAAACTCAAACACCAGAACATTTTCCAAATGGACCGATATTCCTGGCCCTCGGTCAACATCCTTCCCAGCCTGAATATACTATTTCCTCGTACACATCTTAAATAAGTTTGTATTTTATTTTTGGTAAGTGATCTAATAACTTTGTAACACATTTTACATTCTAAACAATTGACAAAATTCTTAAATTGGTGAGAAAAACTCTTCAGTATCTTTAGGCTAACCACCAGATAATCAGTTGCTTGCTGGGCAATCATCAAGAAGCTGGCACCAAACATTGAGTACCCAGAAGCAATGTACAAACAAAAGGTTCTTACACAGAAGACTTTGCCAGCAAAACTAATGTTTCTAAAGGAAAAGAATGTAGGAAACTTACAGACATTACAATGATAAATACTATGGGGGAGATGAGGTGTTCTTCCATAAAAGTGAAATTAAAGAAATAGGAGACAGAAAGCCAAAAGCTAAGACATACAAAACAATTAAACTACGGAACCAGAAAAGCTGAACCTAGGTTCAAGTGTCCCATGATGGTCAAGCGTAGGAATTCATATTGGAAGGAAGCTGCACAATCTCCAATTCACTTTTCTACTGTGTCAGCAAGGACTTGAGCATTTCTATTATTCAACAAAGCACAAAATGAACAGTGACATCCTCCATAATATAAGACAGTCCTATAGGAAAAGCTTCCCGTTATATAATCAACGAACCCAAGACCTTTCAACATATATACCCCACCTAGACAGGCTTAAAAGCTGAAAAAACTGGGCCCAAACTTGATATACGAGCAACTTAATGAAGAATTATCGTGATTTGCTTTGGAATAAATCAGGCATTGTTGAGAATGGATGTATTAGCATTCAAAAATGGATCAATGGTCTCCAGCAGCTGTTTAACCATTTATTGTGGTTCAAGCCAAGATACCAATTTCACACAACGGGGGCAAATTCCTCAAATTCCCCTCTAATCCACAAATTTTGCAAAATAAGTCAGAATTCAGCAAAATACGTGGATTTGACCTTCAAGCAAGTAATAATAATCTTTCTTTCACTAGAAAGGGAGGCTTTAGTCAGAGAGAAGATGCAGAAACACAAAATTTGCCTTAGATTCTGGAAGGAGGAGCACTGAGCAATGCCTTATCTTCGTGTTGAAAAACTTATTTCTCATTTTCCTCTATCCAGTGGTAAAAAAAATTTGTAAATATATTTGTATTTTTTCATTGCACATGCTCAGGAGATGCCCTTAACCATATGCAAAGTGGTGAGTTTTCTTTGTAACTGCGCTAGGAATCAGAAAGCAAAAAGTGCCCCCATCTCTGACGATGTCTAAAATCTCTCTGGCTGAGTGAGCTTGTATCCAAGGACCTGGGAACCTATCAGAAACCAGGTACACAAGGTAAAAAGAATCAATCTCTACAATCAAGGACTCAAGCCTCTAGTTAAACACTCTGTCAGACACCCTGCCAAGAAGCCCTACCTACTGCCAAATTCTAATATCTGCGACGAAGCAGAATACATTTTTTCATGTGACCTCTGCATACAACTCATGTCCCCAGATCATCAAATTGCCACGCGGAACAATCAGCATTAAATTCACAGCTATTCTTGCATTCCCTATTGCTGGCAACAATTTCCTGACCTATATAGTTGCCCGTATCTTCAATATAACATATATGCACCTTCTGAAGTTCTTACCAGACACATCTAAGCTGGAGCTCAGCCCTTTTCAAGTACAATAATTATCCAGGAAGGCATGAACCTAACCACATTGATCTAAGTCATCTAATGTCCGTATGCCGATATTTGTCTTTGAGTGGAATCAAATGTTATGTAATGATATAGTTGTTTTAACAAGGTCTCCATGTGATAGACGACCGTAATAGGAAGATTCAGGAAACCTCATCATCTGAAGACTAACATGTTCTGAGGTACCAGAAGCACGCAAAGTACTCTTAAAGACAGTGTAAGACATCCTAGGTTTTAGCTGACAGACAGAAGAAGTTGCTAGGTTCATTAGGATGATGTTTATGACCATACATTCATCATGAGATGATTGCGGCAGTGGTATGGCTCTTGTTCTTATCTGGCATAGTATTGAACTTGAATAACTCTCGAAGTCCAATACTAAGATCATCATTCCTGACTAGATTAAGAATTTCCAAAATAAAATTCCTAAATCTAATGGATTAGTAGAATAACCAAAAGTAATTTATATTAAGACAAGCAAACAATAAATTGCGTATCCAAACAAGAAAAAGTAATAAGATAACCAACCCCATTTTGATTTTATTTATCTTTTTAGTTTCAGGTTAGGTGTGGTGGGGCTAGTGTTACCAAAAAAAGGCTAGTACTGTAGCATTTTATATATTGGATGCACGTTCCAAAACATGATTCACTTTCATTCCAATACGGTGAATTTAGCGATCCCCAACGTCCCAGTTTTTATTTTCCGATTTATTTTCTTAAAGGCTAGCTAAGGAGAAAAAAATCAAATATTATGAACTAAAATATAGGAATGGTGGAGTATTGGGTTGACAATACAAAAAAAGGGGCCGTAATGCTCCTAGAAATATGTTTTCACATAATTAATTTAAAAATAGATTATATTTTATGTTATATTTAATTGTTCAAAGAAAAATACTCTAAAAATATCTTAAATTCTAATAGTCTAATTTATACAAGTCTACCCTTAGCTTACTGCAGTTTAGAGCATATGGTTTACCACGTTCCTGTTCCCGTTCTGCGTATCAAAATGATCCAAGTTCCAGGTATTGACATTCCAGAACGGACTAGTACAGGAAATAAATGGATGAGGAACATCCACGGCTGTAATAGTTGACTATCATGACACTCTAGAATGATATATTTTTTTACAATCTGGACTGGGAACTTTACACATGATAGAAAAAAAGGGTTGAATGTGGTGTGTGTACATTAAGTGGAAAGGGCAAGCATTCTGAGTCATATGAACCTCGGCTTAGCTACAACTGCAGCATGCTCAATAGCAAAGTGATAACTTACCATGAAGAAAAGAAAAGAAGGAGCTAATTTATCTTGTCCTGTAGCAATCAACCTTTGCTTAATATTTGAATGTCAGTGAATAATAATTTTATCACATAAAAAATCAATTTTGCATCACGATATTATTGCATCTACACTGTCCTCGTAATAGAGGAAAACAAATTAAGCATAACAGAGACCTGTCAAAATTTGTTATCAAGTGAATAAATATCGAGCGACAGAGTCTGACAACAATTAAAAAAGATTAACTGAGTGAAATTGGCAGCTAACTTACTTGGCACAGTAGCACTAATTTGGCATGGGGATCCAGAAGAGCCAACACCTAAGTAAGGTAGTGATGCGCCTGCCAACTCTTCAAGTCTACTTAGCTTGTCCTGAATTTTATCTTTACCCAGAAGCTGAACAGACACTCGTCTGTTGCTTGCAGAAAGGACATACATTTCATCTGCAATTGCAGGACTGTTATTAACATTGCGCAATTCACGTCCAACAACACATAAACAGAAGTTGGAGGTGCAAGACTGTAGCAACACAAGTCAGAAGAAAATAGATCACTAAAACTAGCAAAGTTCAACAGCAATAGACCACTATACTGTCTCCAGTGGAACCTTCATGAAAGGACTGGGACCATTATGAAGAGAGATACATATATCATTCCTATCTATCAAAGAGTTGTAATGACACTGGCAGACCCTTTGCGGCTGCATGTAGAGGCCTCTGCCACTACATAGGAGAGCCTTTCGTTTAAACCCCACACATTGGACTAGGATACCAAGAATATTTGTTTCTTAGTCCTTTGATTTTATAGTTGTCATATTTATTCTCAACTAAGAAATCTGCTCAATTACATTAAAGATGCAAGGCTGCACTGACTTTACAGTATGTCATTTTGAAAAACACTAGCCAACAATGTTTTTCATTTTTCTTTCTTTTCCCACTACAAATGCAAACTTCATTAAAAAAAGAATTGACCAAATGACCTCTGATTTCTTTAGTTATTGACCACAATTTTGATGCAATTCGGTATCTTCCCCCTTTTGGAATCGATCTTCACCTCTTCCCCTCCCCCTCTTTATAGTTTAACAAATGTATGAATGAATGATAAAATATTGAAGATTTGATGAAGCCAACTTATCATATGCAGAAAACTTTACTCGAGGCATACTCTTGCTGAAGTCTGACATATGTTGTATGAATTTTCAAAATCCAACTGACAATTTTTACCTTTTGGTGAACCATTTTGAATCCAAATTCAGCACCCAGAAACCACCACTAACCAAGTTCTGATGAACTTAACATACAAACGAAACGAAGTCCAACACTGGATGAACTGAGCACAAATTCATATGCAAAATAGAATTAGTTAGGTACCTTCTTCTTCTTTGGTGGAGGTGGTCTTATATCTGATTTCCAGAGCCTGCAACAACATAATCCCAGTGCTCAATTTCATGGGCCGAACAAAGGAAGCTGATTTATCGGATTTTGCGTGGAAGTAGCGAACCCCATTGATGGAGCCGTCGTGCTTGCCGTCGTCATTGTCCCAATCAACGCCGACCCACTTCCCGGAGTAGCCTTCCACTAACCCCACGTATTTCACAGTCCCGATCCGGCGGGAGTCCCCGGCAGAGTGGACTCGCTGGCCGATTCTGAACTCAGGCGTCTCCGATCTCTCTGGGTTCGATCTACCAGTGTCAGACGAGCTTTCCATTTCGACAGAGGAACCCAAGAAAGACCGTACATGCGGCAAGTGTAGGAGAGGGCCAAATTGGAAATATTGAATGGCAAATTTTACTTCATGTGGATCCTCTCCCTTGCCGTTTGTTATGCAGCTAAGAACCTGTTTGGAAACGTGGGGCCTGGGGCGAGGTGAGGGGAATTTTCCCGTCGTTTTTTATTGGTTTGATTCTATAAAGGACCTTTTACCAAAACATATTTATTTTAATTAATAAATATTAAATAAGCGTTAAAAGTTGAATAATTACGAAACGGTGGTTAGGCGTTATTCTGAATGACGAGTTTAACGAAAACGTCAGTACAATTCACGTTTTACATTACTACGAAAAATTAGAAAAGCTTTACACTAAAATTATCATAAAGAATGACGTTTTGTATTTCTACTGAAAACGTCATTAGCAATGACGTTTTCACACCAGTAATATTTTTTTTTTTTTTCCTGTTTCACATTCAATGAACTCCCTCAATACTAACTCCTCCGTCTGGACTCCGTTCGACGCGCCGTTAGCGCCGACAGCTGTAGTACGCCAAGGCGGTGCTGCGTGTCGAGTTCCGCGCCAAACGGAGGCCGTTTGCAAGATTTGGCGTCCCCGAACCCCAATTCCTAAGTTATTCAAATCGCTAAGTGTTCGGAAGGAAAAAATGCAATAACTCCTCCGCCGGGACTCCGTTCGACGCGCCGTCAGCGCTCGCAGCTGTAGTTTGCCGAGGCGGTGTTGCGTGTCGAGTTTCGCATAAAACGGAGGCCGTTTGCAAGATGTAGCATCCACGAACCCCGATTCTGAAGTTTTTCAAATTGCTAAGTCTACGGGACGAAAAAATGCAGTAACTCCTCCGCCGGGACTCCGTTCGACGCGCCGTCAGCGCCTGCAGCTCTAGTTTGCCGAGGCGGTGCTGCGTGTCGAGTTTCGCACCAAACGGAGGCCGTTTGCAAGATTTGGCGTCCTCGAACCCCGATTCCCAAGTTTTTCAAATCGCTAAGTGTCCGAAACGAAAAAATGCAGTAACTCCTCCGTCGGGACTCCGTTCGACGCGCCGTTAGCGCCTGCAGCTCTAGTTTGCCGAGGCGGTGCTGTGTGTCAAGTTTCGCACCAAACGGAGGCCGTTTGCAAGATTTGGCGTCCCCGAACCCCGATTCCCAAGTTTTTCAAATCGCTAAGTGTCCGAAAGGAAAAAATGCAGTAACTCCTCCGCCGGGACTCCGTTCGACGCGCCGTCAGTGCCTGCAGCTCTAGTTTGCCGAGGCGGTGCTGCGTGTCGAGTTTCGTACCAAACGGAGGCCGTTTGCAAGATTTGGCGTCCCCGAACCCCGATTCCCAAGTTTTTCAAATCGCTAAGTGTCCGAAACGAAAAAATGCAGTAACTCCTCCGCCGGGACTCCGTTCGATGCGCCGTCACCGCCTGCAGCTCTAGTTTGCCGAGGCGGTGCTGCGTGTCGAGTTTTGCGCCAAACGGAGGCCGTTTGCAAGATTTGGCGTCCCCGAACCCCGATTCTGAAGTTTTTCAAATCGCTAAGTGTCCGAAACGAAAAAATGCAGTAACTCCTCCGCCGGGACTCCGTTCGACGCGCCGTTGGCTCCTGCAGCTCTAGTTTGCCGAGGCGGTACTGCATGTCGAGTTTTGCGCAAAACGGAGGCCGTTTGCAAGATTTGGCGTCCCCGAACCCCGATTCCCAAGTTTTTCAAATCGCTAAGTTTACGGGACGAAAAAATACAGTAACTCCTCCGCCAGGACTCCGTTCGACGCGCTGTCAGCGCCGACAGCTGTAGTTTGCCGAGGCGGTGTTGCGTGTCGAGTTTCGCGCCAAACGGAGGCCGTTTGTAAGATTTGGCGTCCCCGAACCCCGATTCCCAAGTTTTTCAAATCGCTAAGTGTCCGAAAGGAAAAAATGCAGTAACTCCTCCGCCGGGACTCCGTTCGACGCGCCGTCAACGCCTGCAGCTCTAGTTTGCCGAGGCGGTGCTGCGTGTCGAGTTTTGCGCAAAACGAAGGCCGTTTGCAAGATTTGGTGTCCCCGAACCCCGATTCCCAAGTTTTTCAAATCGCTAAGTCTACGGGACGAAAAAATATAGTAACTCCTCTGCCGGGACTCCGTTCGACGCCCTGTCAGCGCCGACAGCTGTAGTTTGCCGAGGCGGTGCTGCGTGTCGAGTTTCGCGCAAAACGGAGGCCGTTTGCAAGATTTAGCATTCACGAATCCCGATTCTCAAGTTTTTCAAATCGCTAAGTGAATGGGCCGAAAAAATGCAGTAACTCCTCCGCCGAGACTTCGTTCGACATGCCGTCGGTGTTACAATTTTAATACTAAAAAATGTGTCAAAATATGATTATATATTACTTAAAACTAATGAGATATACACGAGTTCTGTACAAAAAAATATATAAGATCTATCGAATGATCACAAGAGAGCATATAAAATACATCCTATGTACCACATGCAGGTGCTCGTCTAGGTCTCTTGCTCCTGCGATATACAATGGGGAGCGATGTGGGTGCCTCAGCCTGTGGGACCACATGTCCTACAACCGCCTCATCACCCTGTGTGGTCAGTGGTGGCTGCTCCTGGGTAATCTGTGAGACCTGTGTCTGCTCATCTCCGCCTACCCCCTGCTGGGCATGTATATGTGCAGGTGATGCCTCATCTATCTGTGGGTGCACATCCCCAACTGTCACCTCAGCTGCCTGTGACGTCGACGGTGGGTGCTCCTGCGTGATCTGTGAGTCCCACTCTGCTGGTGGAGGTGAATGGCGCATTGTCTCATCATTTACCCCAAAAAGATCTGATGACGGGCTGGTGAACATCGGTATGATGACTCTATCCAAAATCGTAGTAGATATCATCCTATGGAACTCATGCATCTGAGATCCACCCTCTGCCTGTCCTGTATCTCTCCCTCTCCCTCTGCCTCTGCGTGGAGGTCCCGCGCGTCCTCTCCCCCTGCCAATCGGCTGTGGCTGAACTGCCTGTACCATAACGTCGCCCCCGGATGTAGACGGTGTCGATGAATCCTGATGATACTGTACCGGGAAGACACGATGATGATGGGCCGTCAAAGGATCTGGTCGAATGTAAGATGTGGACGGCCCAACATCAGTGGACTGCAATGGCACCTGACTGGATGAAGATGGGCCCGATGTGATGACCGATGACCCACCGGAGTAAAAGGGTCGACTATATCTGAACGAGGTGGCACTAGAACGGGGGATGGTATGACTGCATCAGTAGGTACGGCCTCTGACCTGTGTGTCACGTGACTGGACATGGAAGGCCCTGCTGTGGAGCAACGTCGGACCTACAGGAGTGGAAGGGTCAGCTCTATCCGATGGGGGTGGCACTGCAGCAGGGGGTGGCATGGCTGGATCAGCAGGTACAGCCGCATGTATACGGTAGTCCTCTCGTATAATGTGCAGGGTCGTGTCACACATGTCACGGATGAACACAAGCGTCTCTAAACCTGCATCAGCATTGTATCCGCGAATGGTGTCAACCGCCCGCTGCTGCATAAGGGTGACACACTGGGCCTGTAACGCAATAAATCATAACGAATATTATATTAGAAACGTTCAAAATAAATATATTTATTTTATTCAATAGTACTATAGTATATATACTGTTATACAATACTCTTACCAAAATATCGTGTCTCCCCCCCACTCCAAGGTAGCCAGCCAAAGGCCTGTGCGCCGGATTCCCAATCAAGGGGCGCGTGATAGATCGGTACCACCCTACGTATGGGTCGTGGCGTGACATAGGCTCCTCTGTAAGGTCACCGGCAATAATCTGCTGCTGTCGCTCTCTCCATCTAGTGACAAAAATATTATGGAACTGCAACCAATCTGTGTGAGGCCTACCCCGCCTATCTATGCCGTGAAGACCAATACTAGTGTCGGGGGTTGTAGGTATGCCCTGACGACGACCAAACTGTCGAAGAACACGACTAGGCAAATGCCACTCCGCCACGTCAAAACATATAAGTGGAACCTCAGCCATCCATATGTCACTCCCAGCACGACAATAATCGGGGAGGGTATCGATGATCTCACCGTGCCGACCATAAGGCTGCCACACAAACTAAATCATGCAATATAAATGTCAGCTTACGAGAGAAATAGTTAATACTGTACTTAGTTTACGTAATGTTAGGAAAAAAATGTAAGCACTTAAAAGCATACCTCATCATCTCTCAACCGATCAAACTGGTCTCTATACACTGCAACAACGTGGGTGGGGACTTTATCCAGTGCAAACTTACTCTTCCACCTTTTTTCAAAAGAATACAAAATATAGTTAGATAACATACAAAGTGAAATAGTAATTGCACATTTTGTAACTATTTTTTTTATTTTTTTATAAGTACAATACCTAGCACCCCATGGCCCAGCGGGTAGGTGCTGCTGATCTCCAATGTGTAGCGGCTGCTGTCCAAGAATCGGTACAACACGCCGACGTGGGCTAATCCTAGGGAATCTCTCCCAGGCCCATATCTGTTACACAAATTAGAAGAACATAACAAATAATGCCCTATAAAAAGTCATAAAGATATAACATTTCCTATAACGACCACATACCTGTAGCAACACCAAAATATCTCCTATATCCTTCGTGTCGGTCTTAGTCGCCCGACACATCATCCGATAAAGTAAGGCAAGGGCTGCCGCACCCCAACTATATCGCCCAGCCTGATCAAAATCTCGAAGGAATGGTAGATACATCAACTTCACCAAGTTCTGAGACTTATCTGGCAATACTAACCCCCCAATGAGCTGCATGATATATGCCCTAGCATAGTACTGTACGGTCACCTCGTCAGCATCGTCTGGCAACTGCTGAAATGTGGTAGATAGCCACGAAAGTCTAAGACGGCCACCACTGAAATCCTGAATGTTGGGCTCAGCGCCCAACAACTCTCGGCAAATCTGCCGCCAATGCTGTACGTCACCCCCACCATCTACGCCTCCAATCAGCTGACCATCAACAGGCAGGCCCACTAACACAGACACGTCCTGTAATGTCACAGTGGCCTCTCCAACTAACAAGTGAAATGTATGAGTCTCCTGCCGCCACCTCTCGACCAAGGCTGTGATAAGTGGATGGTCAAGCTGAATATAACTAACTCGGTACAACCCGTAGAAACCGGCACGCATCAAGTACAGAAGTATTCGAGGGGATAACGGTCTAGCCCAGCATACGGCGTCATTACGACGACAATGAAGCACCTGGTCACACTATAAGAAGACATAATGAGATAATAATTAAACAAATATATAACAAGAAAAATGTAATATTTGCCAATACGAAGTCACTAGCCTGCTGACCCGTCCATATAATAGAGGACCTGTGATGCTCCTGTAAAATGAGAACTGATGGGTCAATTGGTCCGGGTAGTCCAGCCACGTCTATATCCATAAGAGCTGTGATGTACACATACTATAAAGTTAGCTAAAAATGACTGAGAGTTAACTACAATAATACAAATAGATTAAAAAAATAAATAAAAAAGTTATATGAATAAATGCTAATAACCAAGTATTTATTGTTAGGGTATTTCAAGCTTCACGTGAAGCCTGAAAAGGAATGTACCATTCCATATGGTCTAAATCGATTTCAAGAATCACGTGAACCCATTACAGGCATTGCACCGCACCTGGTCACGTTGTATCAATTGACATGACAAGTCATAAGGGGTTAATGGAAGTCTGAAGTGAAAGATGACATCACAAGTGTTCAGTATGAATCCATTGCACTATACGAAACACTTCACGTGAACCACTAAGTCCAAAACGAAGACATTGTCCTCCACATATTGGCATCAATTGGATAATCAATTGGAGGCTTCACGTGAAACCATTATAGCCTATATAAGTTGTGTGATAACGTCAATAAGTCATAAACGTCAATAAGTCATAAACCTCACCCACACATACAAAGATGCCGAAGCGAAAAGGGTTATTCGATGCGTCGTCCAGTCGTTCAATCCCCGGCGACGAGACACACTCAAACAACCGAACCTCTTTGGACTTCCTTAGGGTGGGTACGTACACGGATGCGATCGGTAACAAATGGTATGGCCGAAAACGTCTATTTCACAACAAACCTATCGTAATGCACGATACGACGGGTCCGGTTAGCCACATATTCGTTGGCGAGGCATCCCAACGACCACCCCGCGGTGTGACAGACGACCAATGCAACAGGTTGAGGTTGCCGTGGGAAGACTTACTTGATAAACGGCGTGAACAAGAGATGTATTGCCGATGGCATGGCCTTCGTGTCCCAAAGGCTCGTTCAGCTAAGGTGTGGGGCAGTCCGTCATATTCAAGTAGTAAAGTCATAAAAGCACTCGAACGCGAGATTAATCAAATGCAACGAAGGTTGGATAGGTATCATTTTACAGAGCATGCGAAGAAAGAATGTGCTAATCCAACACAACGAATTATAGACATTATTAAAGATCCGTTGCTGGTATCTGACCCAGAACTTTCGGACTTCTCAGAAGAAGAAGGCGACGATGACTATATTAACTATCTACCTAGTAGCCTTTTGGTTGCTGGAAAACCACTGTGTTGTTACGAACATGGTCCATAAAGCTTATTCATGTTTTTAGTTAAGTTTGGTGTGAAGTTAGTTAATATGTAACGGTACTATTTGCCATCTTATGTTCCATATAACATATCGATGTAGTGGTCATATTTGAGATTTTTTGTTTCATGTAATATGAGTCCATGTTATTCTACGTCCATGAATGTATAGAGACAAGAGAACTACCATTACATAACAAAACAAATTACATCCATAACAAAATACAGTTACTTAAGGTGTCCAAAATACATTAAGGTGTCCAAACAATAACTACTACTATGCCACTCGCCGAAGCCTCTTTGGACATTTTCGCTTGTCATGGCCAGTTTGTTGACAAAGACTGCAGTGGTAGCTGTGCTTTTGCCTGGAGGTGTCCATTTCATTACGAATACGGGCCGTTTTGGGCCGACCGGGCTTTGGATTTAGTGATCGCAAACGGCCTGTATTGGTGAGCAACGTCGGCATACTACTCAAGGGCCAGTAATCTTCATGGGGCATTGGGCTAAAATTAAAATCCCAAATGCGTGGGTATACATCAATTCTGTACTCTGGCGCCACCAAGTAAAATGGATCGACGCCTAAGTCCGCAGTGACAACAAGTATGTGCGAACATGGATATTTGTTGATGATGTATTTTGAACAAGAACAGCTGGGCTGGTTAAGTCTTACAACCTGCTTGTGCCCACCCAGCATCCCGTGGTGTGTTGTTTTGACCTCGTATTCACCTTCTTGCCTATGAAGGAAATTTAAATCAGTTTCATTGTCACAAAAATACTAGTCAGCTTAAAAGTTATGGTAGCACATTTACCTGTTAAACGCTCTCAACAAATGTGTATTTCTTTTGCACTGGTATTTTTCAATTTGTTTTTGTAGCTTGCGGCCATACCGCAAACCAGCAGCCCGATTCTTAATACACTCAATTCTCCTCTCGTCAAAATACTTAACAAGCCGGTGGAATGTAGTTTCCACACATGCCGTGATGGGCACATTCCGAGCACCTCTCAATACACTGTTAAATCCTTCTGATAGATTTGTAGTCAAAATCCCCCACCTACGACCTCCATCATGTGCAAGTGTCCACTTTTCAGCCTCCATCTCTTGCAACCAATTTAATGCCTCTGGTTTAAGTTTTTCAATCTCCTTCATAATCAAGTTGAACTTCCGAATTTGATGGCAACTGCCAGCCCTCCATACCAAATCCATAAGTTTCGTGTTATTGAATTTCTTGTTGAAATTGCTACGGACATGCCTGAGGCAATATCGATGATATCCAATCGGTCGTAAACGCGGATGTTCCCAATACCGCGCAACAGCATTCAACAGGCCCCTGTGCCTATCAGATATCAACGTGATGCCCTCACGGTTAGGCATTACATGTCGTCTCAAGTTCTTAATAAACCATGACCACGACGCTGTAGTCTCTTCATCTACAATGGCAAAAGCAAGTGGTAAAATGTGTTGGTCGCCAGTTGATGCGGTAGCTACCAGCATTTTCCCAGTGTATTTGCCATTAAGGAAAGTTCCATCAATGCCGATAACAGGAGGGCAGTGAGCGAATCCATCGATGGCGGGTTTGAAAGCCCAGAACACATAATTAAACACCACCTCATCCGGCGTAGTCGACGGCAACAGATTCCAATCTACAACCATTCCAGGATTAAAGGTCTGTAGTGCCGTCATGTACCGGGGAAGCTTCGTGTACGACTCGTCCCAATTCCCAAATATGACCTCAATGGCTCTTGTTTTCGCAAGCCATGCCTTCCTGTAAGATACTGTGTGCTCCAATGTAGTTCGTACGGTGGTAATAAGCGATGCCACCTTCGTTTCCGCATCAGCCTGTATACAAACACCGACCACGTTAAAGTGTACACATAAACAACTCCTGTTTTAATTTTAAGTTACATTGGTTTAAAATAAAAATAGTTTACCTTAACTGAGTCCAGTATGACCGTCGTAATGAGATCAGTATCAATGTTACAGTGGTCCCTCTGCAATCTTGCAAACACACAATGATGTGGACCGGGATACGTCTTTACCTCAAAGAAACCATGTTTCTCTTTCTTTGAAGCTCGAAACCTCCAACTGCAATCATGCTTGCACCTTACATCCCAAACCTTCTTGCCCGTTTCCACCACCACATACTCTTTTCTTTTTTTTACATTATACATCTTTACTGCATACTTCACCGAATCTTTATCTTTAAAGATCATCCCCTTTTTGAACTCTACGGTCTCCGGGGTCCATACGTTCCCACAACAATAAAGCTCCCGACTAGTTACCGTAGCATCACCACCCCCCTCCAAGTTTGTGAAGAAAGGGATAGGAGTGTACTGTTCGGATATAGCAACTGAAGATGATGGCAGTTCACCAAATTCAAGCCCCTCATCATCAGATTCATCATCAGCCATTAGTTCAGCGTCAATGTCCTCGTCCACGTCCAGATCAGGACCTGCGCTGTCAGGTACGCATCCCTCAGCTCCATCACCACCCATATCAACGTACTCGTCAACAGGCTGGTGGAACCTGTCAACTAGGGATGTCGATAGGTGAATAGGAGATAGACGCTCAACCCCTGAACTTGTACCAATGTCGTGATGCATCTGTGATCCCCCGGCTACGTATGGCCCATACGTTGGATAATATTGGTGTGGAGACATATCGGCATACTGTGAAGCCCTGGTATAAGATTCTTGAGTCAACATCCCTGTGAATGAGCCGGAAATGCCACTGTATGCCCCCTGAGTCAACATCCCAGTGAATGAGCCAGGATCATTGTATGCCCCATAACCTGAATACATCGGATCCGGTACATTCAACCTACTCGTTATGTTCTCTTTCTCCACATACAGTTCAACATAATTCAGTGTGGAAAAACACGGGGGGATGTCCAGCACACTATCCAAGGTCATGTCATCATTGATGGGCACCTTCTTGTAATAAATGAACCTCTCCCATTGTCTATGGGGATGTCTGCATATCAACTTCAAACGAATGTTTTCCCCTTCATCTACAACTTTGGGTATAAGAAATTGTTCTAATTCTTCCAGTGTTGTTCTGCGTTGTATAGTGTAAAAACCCTTTGCTTCGGTATCATATGATATGCCTTCGTCAGGGTCTTGAACTATCGTCCCGCCCCAATAGCACATTACTTTTACACTACCCATTCAATCACACTTACTGTAGCTACACATAAGAAAATAGCAGTTAAATGAAGCTTCGGTACAAGTAACAAGTTAAATGAAATTACATGAAAATACACCGAAACAACAAAATGTGAATGTGATGTGAATGTCACCACCCATGACCTATCCATTGCCCAATATTTCAGCCCCACATCTGTGACCTCACCCATGAAATCCTATGATTCATAAAAGGTTGTTTTACTCACTTAGTACACCAATAATATTATTATAATTCTTATGATGGTTGAAACTATAATTGTTTTAGTATTTCAGATTTTTGTAACTATTGCTGTAATTTTTATCTTATGGAACTATAAACGATCTCAATTCGCGGTATTTGCTTCAGTATCACTGCTTACTCTTACGTAATATATACTACATTTTGTTGTATCTAACACTCTCTGATCGATGACTGTTCTGTAATATATACATATTGAATAGGTTTGTGCAGTACAGAGATTGTTTTGATGGCCAGTGGATCAAATGCGGCCGTATCTACCTTATCACGTGCTCAATGTGGCAAGCCTGCACATCTTCAGTATATAATCATCCCGCTTCCGATAATTATTGATACTTTTTATGTTTATTGGTATCTATTATTGATAATTTTTTTGGTTTTTTTCTTTTCACAACTACACATTATGTATATCTCTGTATCTATATCTGGAGGCTTCACTTTCTTGATATCTTTAGGAGTACAATTTTTGGCAATCAAAAGATACTTAAGTTATCTAGGAGGATGAAGTGTGTAGTAGGATAGTAGTGGAAATTTTAAGTAGAAGGAAATAAGAGAGGAAGAAGGATAAGGAAATGGGGGTTGGCGATGATTACTGTAAAGCACCTCTTTTTATTTTGTATCTTGCAAAGGTGAAATGACCTAATTACTGGATATATATACTTACAATATATATATACACATAACAGAGAAACAAATAAATGATACCCATATATATACTCACAATATATATATATACACACAGCAGAGAAAGAAACAAATGATACCCATATATATACTCACAATATATATATACACAGACAGAAAAAACGGGTTACCTGGGAGAGATAAGTTGCAATGTCAGATGAGGGAGGCCGAAGAGGCTCGAGCGAGACAATGGGTGAGCAAAATCGTTAACGTCTGTTGATGTTGATGAAGAAGCAGCCGCCGAAGTCGCCGAAGTAGAGAGAGAGATCCAGAGAAGAGAAATTGATAACCTAAATGACGCTTCTGTTTGCTGTGATGTTATGTCAACTAAAAGCGTCAATTTCGTTGACGTTTGTTCAAAAAACGTTTCTCATATTGACGTTTTTGGTTAAAATACCAAAGTCGTCAATAGTATTAACGTTTTGTTTGAAAACGTCAATAGGATTGACGTTTTATTCCCTGAACAAAAATCGTCATTTGTAATAACGCTTTACTTTATTTTCGCTCAAATAAAAATTCGAATAATTGAAATCGTCAATAGTGTTGACGCTTTTTCTAAACTCGTCACACAGAATGACGATTAACCGTTGTTTAGTAAATATTTAAAAAGTAACCCTGGTTTAATATATATTGAATAAAATAATTCTATTTTAGTAAAAGGCCCATTCTATAAATCACACTCTCTCTCTCTCTCTCTGCTTTTCTTTTATTTTTTTTACAAAATTAAACTTAAAAAGAGGAATTAATTTTCTATCATTTGCTCTCTTAGTGTATATTGTATATACCTTAGATTGATTTGATTAGGGATTTAATACAAATTTATTTTTTTTAATTTACGTTTTTCTAGTTTATAGGTTTCTTGTACAACACTCTTCATAGTGCTATATATAGTGTAGCATATTTCTTGTTTCATCATTCAATTCAATACAATATACAAAGATCTCTCTCTCCCTCTCTCTCTCTCTCTCTCATTATTCTAACATGGCATCAGAGCCAAAGCTCTAATCTGTGTTTTTTTTAATTAACCACCTTGCCGCAGTGAACCCCAGCAAGTGCCACACTAACCCTCCAGTCTTCCTTTTCCAAATTCTGATCCAACCTTCTGTGGTCATAACTCAATTTGGAGACTACCATTGGATTCGTCTCAACCTTACAAGGTCAACGAAAAAAATCAGCGCCAAATTCCATCGAACGGGCCCACACATGCCGCAGACGCGTCGCACGCACCACCCATGTTTTCCGCGCATGAAATCACGAGCATCTCTACCCTCACGTGCCCCACACGCATCGAATGCTCCCCAGACTTGCCTTCACCACTCACCTTAGCCGATTTCTACATCGGCTCCAGCCACCAACCTAGCCAATTTTCGCATCAACTCCAGCCGCCAACCGCTAACTTCAGTTCATCTCCAAACCGGTCGAGCTTCAGTTTTTGGCCCATTTACCTTGATTTAAACTCGTTTTGGTTTGGTTTAGACCAGTTTAGGCCTATTTTCGGCCTTCTAAGTTTATTTTCGGGCTTTGTTTTTGTTGTTTCAACTCTGAAAGTACTGTATCTCTTCGGTAAGGTTCTATTTCTCTACCATGGAATGAACCGAAGTCTCCGAACCAATTTCTATTGTCCTTAAGGGTTCCAGCTACATTTCATGGGTCCAAGCAATGTGTAGTTTTTTCAAAGGCCGAAGTTATGGTTGTATATCACTGGTGATATCAAGGAACCCACACGAGCCAAAGATGAAACTAATGGAAAGCTTCTTGGACGTCTCAAAGAATAGGATATAAAAAATCACCATATTATTTCTTGGCTCCATAATACTTTAGTATGGATGTTTTGACACTGCCTAATCCATTTGGGATTTTCTCGTGAAACGCTACACCACCACAGATCTTGCTCATCAATATTAACTTCTGAGTACTCTTCATTGCATAAGATAAGACCCTGGTCAGTCCATCAATAATTTTCTCTCTCAAACGTATGTTCTTTGGGATCATTTATCATATTCAGAACTTGTGTGGGAATGTTCCAATGATGGAGCAAGTTCACTCACTATCGCGATCAATAGTGCATGATTATGTTTTTTTATGACTCTCACTGATGTATTTGAGCATGTTCGAGCCTCTTTTCTGCATTGAAGTCAATTGCCATTTCCAAGCTTCTCTATGAAGGACTGGGGACATTTAAGGCACATCATGTTGATACTACCCTAGCCACTTATCATCCCAAGGGTCCTTCATCTACTCAGATCAAGTGCAAATATTGTCGCAGTCCTAATCATATCTTATTGAAGTGTCCCATTCGCATTTGCAAGTATTACAAAAAGACCAGTTTGAGTCACCTTTAGTTTGAATGTCCAAAGGTCTCCAACCAATCTAGTACTTCGCAGCCAAAGGTAATCATTTCTGAGGTAACAAGTTTAAACCTGCCTCTCACTCTGTTGTTGTTGTTGATGATTCGCCTACTTCCGAGACCTCTTCATCATCCATCACTACCAATGATCTCTAATTTTTTCTCAAACAGGTTCTCTCAATCTCTGGTAATCCACCTTCCACTACTCTATCTGTTACTTCAGGTAACTCTTCTTGGTTCTTTAACTTTGCTTGTTGTAACCATATGGCATCTGAACTTACTATTTTTTCTTCCAAATCATTTGCATCCAATGTACCTATCATTCATACTGCTGATGGATCACACACGCATGTTAGTCATATAGGGCACATCTCTACGTCTCATCTTTCACTTCCACATACTTATCTCATACCTAATCTTTCTCTCAATCTCATCTCCATTGGTCAGTTGTGTGATCTTAGTCTTACTACCACTTTTTTGGCCACTGGTTATCTTGTGCAAAATCCATGGACAGAACAAACTCTTCGGTTCAGCCATAAGCATGGTCGCTTATTTGAGCTTATTCCCCTTCATTTCCCTTCTCAGACACGTTCCACCGTTCAATCTGTTGCCTCAACTTTCGCATCCTCCACCTTAGCTAGCCGGCATTCTTGTCTTGGTCATGTCTCCTTTGGTCGTTTACATTCGTTAGTGTCTAATGGTCAGTTAGGTTCTGTTAGCAATGGCACCATTGATTGTTTATCCTGTCAACTTGCTAAATATCCTGCTTTATCATTTAATAAAAGTGATTCTGTTTATTTTGCCCCTTTTGATCTTGTTTACTCTGATGTATGGGGACCTTCTCCTAATGTTACTATTTGATGATCAAAATACTTTGTCATTTTTATTGATGATTTCTCTCGTTTTACTTGGATCTATCTTATCCAAAATCGATCTCAATTACCTAAACTATATTTTGATTTTGCAAATATGGTTCAAACTCAATTCTTTGGCAAAATCAAAATTTTCAAATCTAATAATGCGATAAAATATAAAGAAACTACATTTCTTGACTTTCTCCGTCTACAGGGCACTCTACCCCATCGTTCTTATCTTGGCATATCTCAACAGAATGGTAGAGCCGAACATAAGCATTGTCATCTTTTTGATAATGTTCATGCTCTTGGCACATTTCAATAGAATGGTAGAGCCGAACATAAACATCGTCATCTTCTTGATAATGTTCATACTCTTATTATTTCTTCATCTTGCCTTGAACATTTTTAGGGAGAAGCTGCTCTTACTGCTGTCTACACCATCAATCATATTCCTTCTCCTATTATTGGTAATTAGTCTTCTCATAAGCGATTGTATGGTACTGTTCCTGACTACAGTCCTCTTCGAGTATTTGGTTGTGCTTGCTTTATGTTACTTCAGACTCATGAGCATACTAAGTTAGAACCCGGGCTCGTCTTTGTTGCTTCTTGGGTTGTGGGATTGAGCACAAAGGCTGTCACTATTGGAATCCCTCTTCAAAAAGGTTTTGTGTCTCTCGCCATATCATCTTTTAAAAACATAAAATGTTATCATCCTTATTTTCTTTTCACCTATCTTCTCATTCTCCTACCTCATACTTTACTGACCCATCCATCAATTTGTTTCCTAATGATCTTGATATTGTCTCTAATGAGCTCCCAACTATGATCCCTCCTAAGGTGCCTGTCTCGTCTGCCGATCCTGGTCTTGTCCTATCTGGCTCTTCTCTCACTGAGCCTCATGTACTATCTACCTCTGATAATCTCTCCCGTAGTCGTTCTACTCATTTAAAAGAGATACCTGATCATCATTGTGACTATCATTATTTTTCTACTATACTTTCTTAACATAAACCTTGCCGCACCCTAATTTTTTGCACTCGAGAAGATATAAGTGAGAAAACACGGTACTCTCTCGTTAGCACTCATGCTTTTAGAAGGGCGAGTGTGACTAGATTTGAACTAGAAATTGATTTGAATAAGGGCTTTTGAAAAATATTTGGAGTAGTTACCTAACTTGGTTAAGGTGAGTTAGGTCACCTAAAATTAAGTGCAATCCGAATATTAAACTTAGGATTTTTTAAAAAGGTCTTGAAAACTTCCTTAAGAGAGGAATTTTTTTTTTTTTTTTTTTGTGGAGAAAATAGGTTGTTTGACAATCTTTGAAAAGATTTAAGCCCTTTTTGAAAAATAACTCTGTTTTTAGTCTTTTAAAAACAGTGATCTATGGTTCGGGGGTTGGTTATTATAGGAAATATGCGTTAGGCTATTACCTTATCTCGCCCTTGTGATACATACATGTCTTCTTACCCTAGGTCCACTCATTTAGAATCTTCAATATTCAATGTCCAAGAATTTTGAAAAAAGGTTTGATATGATGCATGACATGCAAGTGCAAAAAAAGGATTTGATTTTGAAAATAGATTTGAAAAAAAGATTTCAAGTTTGAAAGATGTTATAAGAATTGAAAACTTAAAAAAAGTTGTGGAAATTGGAGAATTGAAAAAGGTTGTGACCGCACCCATAAGAGTTGTCTATGTATCCCTTTGTTAAGAACCAAGTCAATAGACACTTTAAGGTCTTGTTTGATTTGAAAAGACACTCTGGGGCCTTTAAACAGTTTGACTTGAAAAGCTTCTTGTTTAAACTTTGATTTGAAGATTGAAAATTGAACTTTGATTTAAAATCGACTTTGATTTGAAATCAAACCTTGAAGTAAAACTTGGACTTATTTTTGAAAAATTGAATTGAACTTTGAAATCATCTTGACTTGAATTGAAGCTTGAAAACCATCTTGGTTTTAGACTCGAGCTTTAGAAAAGAGTTGAAGCTCTCTAACTTAGGGTTAGGGTTGAACTAGGGTTTGGCCTCCTAGGGTTTATGCAACCTAAGGTTGAAACATGCATTTGAAATAGAAAAGTTTGATTTTAGAAAGTTGGATTTTAGGAAAGTCTCGAATTAGAAAAGTTTAATTTTGGGAAAGAGTTGATTTTGAAAAGATTTGAATTTGGAAAGATTTAAATTTGGAAAGTTTTAAAGGTTTGAAATAAGAAAGAGTTTGAATTAAGGAACATTGAATTTGGAATGTTCAGTTTCAAAAAGGTAGGTTTTGAAATTAGAAAAGATTGGAATTTGGAAAGATTTGGAAGTTTGAAATTAGGAAAGATTTGAGTTTTATTTCCTAAAATTGAAGATTGGGTTTTATTTCAAAAAATAAATGATTTGATTTGGTTTCCTATTTGAAAAAGAATTGATTTGACTCGAAATTAGAAGGCTTTAGTTTTGAAAATCTTGAATTTGGAAATCTATGATTTTATGCGGAGAAAGGTTTTGGAAAGTTGCGATTTGATGCAAATAGAAGGTCATGATTTTGAGAAAGGAATTAAGATATCCTAATCATGGATTCTAGGGTTTTGACTTGGACTTCAAGGAAAAGAGTTTTTGAAAAGTAAATCTTTAAAAAGAGCTTTTTAGGAAATGGATTTTCAAAAACTATTTTGGAAATGTTTGAATATGGACTTTTGCAAGTCTCTTGAATATCTTACTTTTCTAAAACGATTCTAACCATGAAAGGATTAGAACCATTCTAGGGTTGTGATTTTGAAACAATTAGGATTTCAAAATAAGATTTGGACGTTGATGATCTCACTGAATGTAATACTTTCCTAAAATAACCCTAACCATGGAATGACTAGAATCATCATAGGAGTGTGGTTTTGAAAACAACTTATGGTTTAAACCTTGATGGTCATATTGAATGTAACATTTTCCTAAAATAATCCTAACCATGGAATGGTTAGAATCATCCTAGGATTGTGATTTTGAAAACAAGTTTGAAAGAATGAGGTTTTAAATGCAAGTTTTGAAAGAGAACTTTGATGCAAGTTTGAAAACAACTTTAAATGCAACTTTGAATGCAATGCATGAACATTACAATTATAATACAATAGGATTGTGAACATATAAGGTTAGGTTTCACCACATAATCAAGGGGGTCGGACCCACACCATTTTAGGGGAAACTTAAAGAAAATCCCCGGCATGGCGATTCTCTCTAAAACCTTCCTAGGCATGAACCGACAGGTTCCTTGCTTCAAGCATGCAAGAAGAGGAGGTAAAAAATGGGGATTGAAATAGAAAATAACCCGAGGGGGTTTGGAGAGAGAAGATGAAGGGGGGAATTGCATAAACTAAATTGAAAACCTACCTTGTTTTCTCTTTACTTTGATTGTCTTGTTTGTTTTGTTTGCTTCTCTTTAAGAGTTTCAAATACATAGAACTTGATCTTCAATAGATGCTTTGACACTTATATTTGAGTGTATGGAGTGTATAGAAGCTAGGGCTTATGTGTATGGAGTGTTAGGAGGTTAGGGTTTGGAGAAGGCATGAGAGAACTAGGGTTTCGAAGCTTATTTTTAGTGATACAGTATTTCTAGACTGAGTTTGCGGATCCTTTTTACGCAGGGGGAGGTTTGTATTTATAGGCAATTGGAATAGGAACTGGCGCCTGTTGCAGTGGCGCCAGTTTATTTTTAAGCTCCTAGTGGCGCTAGGCTATCTTTTGGCTTGGCGCCACTACTAGTGGTGCTAGTCCTTTTGGGAAAGTTTTGAGGCGGCATCTTTGGACCCTTGGGATGCAAGGCAGAAGATTTGGGTGCCTATCTTAGTGACTACCATGCAATTTTTAGTCTAGCTCAACTAGGAGTAGCTATGAAAAGTCTAGGAATAATCTGAAAGGTCGGCAATGGACGAAAACCCCTAAAAGAGTGTCTCGAAGGTAACTGGTTTGATAAGCAAAGCCGGTGTGGTTAAAAAGGGTAATCGGCTCTCTAGGGGCAAAATGGTCATTTGGGCAACGAAACATCGAAACTATTTTAGAGTCGACCAAGGAACAATTTGAAGGTTATAAATATAATCAAAAGTGCTTCTAAGGATTTCCAGTTTGTTACCCAGAGGCGGTATGGTTGGAAGAGGCGACCGACACACTAGGGGCAAAATGATCATTTCGTACTGGGTTTGCTGGAGTGGATTCAGAATGGTTCGAAAGGGTACTAAAACGTTGGGAATACTGTTAAAAGCATTCCTAGAAAATAACTGGTTTGATACCTAGAGTCGGTGTCGTTCTCGAAGGCAATTGGATGCCTAAGGGTGAAATGGTCATTTTGATCGGATAATCTCGAAATTAATCCGAAACCAATTGGAAGGCACTTAAATATGCCAGATTGTCTTTGAGACAATCTTGGAAGGGTGGACTTACGGCTTTGAGGACTCTTTCTTGAGAAGTGTGTTGGTAGGGCCCAAGGGGCAATTTGTTCATTTTTCACTGGAGTGGGTTAGCAGGAACTGGTGTTGACTCAATTTTTGAGTGCTTCCGTCACTCTGAAGGTGTGTGACGAGTTGATTTTTAAAGGTATCCCGTCCTTTGGTAAATGTGCCACAGCTAAGAGGTGTGTTTGGTCCCGTGACATAGAGGGTTTATTGGCATTTTTCAATGTCGACCTATTTGCGAGTGTTTCCGCCACTCTTACGGTTGTAATGTTTGTGAGTGTTTCAATCAATCTGACAATGCAAGTTCATTCCAAAGACTGCCTGATTTCAAAAAGCTGCTGAATGGTCTTATTGTCTCGAGGCCTTAGGCGCTTTCCCGATTGACGTGCCAAATAACAAACATTCTACGTTGGCAAGCTAGCAGGCACCAAAAGTGAACCATTCTACTATCTTGAGGACTTGGGTTTTGTCCTGGTCGATAGGTGTAAAGGGACTTATCATTTCAAGGGATTTTGTGCTTTCTCGAGAAACGTGTTGTACTGGATGGATTGATCATCGATTGGATTAACTTTCTCGAAAGACAAACCAAATCGAGTTTGATTACCTTGGATTAGAATTGAAATTAGAAATGAGGTTGAATAGGAACTTATCGTCTTTAAGAAGATGTGCCAACTGAAAGTGGACCGAGCAATGCCTCAAGGGTATTTGGGTCATTTTGCCTCTATTGTGCCTGGTAGGCCCGCGAAGCGGTTGATTGACTAGATTGAATTCGGAAAGCCGGTTTGGGCTTGAATGTGTCTATGTCAATTTGAATGTGAGTTTGGTTAGACTAGAGATTATCAAGCGGGCAAAAATGGGGTGCTTATAAACCTTACTCTTATAGTGAGGCCAGTTCTAATCCTCTTTGGTAGCAAGTAATGATTGAAGAATTGCAAGCTTTGGACAAAACTTACACTTTGGATATGGTTGACCTCCCTCTTGGTAAGACTACAATAGGTTGCAAATGGGTTTATAAAATCAAGATTCGATCAGACGGCTTCATCGAACGTCATAAAGTTCACTAGTTGCCAAGGGATTCACACAAGAGTACAGTATTGACTGAGGAAACATTTGCTCTGGTTGCTCGTCTCACCTTAGTGCAGAGCTTACTTGCAATTATGGCAGTACGCAAGTGGGGCCTTTATTAGATGGATATCAAAAATGCTTTCCTCAATGGTGATCTCAACATACAGCCTCCCCTAGATTATACTTATCCTCCTCACAAAGTTTGTAAGCTTCGTTGTGCCCTTTATGGTCTCAAACAGGCTCGGGCATGGTTTGCCAAATTTAGTGCTACTATTGGAGATTTTGGATTCTTATCCAATCTTTATGATTCCTGTAACACCCTGGATCTTAATTATCTTATTAACATTTAATCATGTGTTATATGTGCTTAATTATTCTTAATTATAATTAATTATGTAAATTGTCTATAAATGTGATTAGCTATAGAATTGATTAATTAGGCTAACATTGATTAGTTAGTTTTGATTGCACTTAATTAGTGAATGGGTGACTTACACCTAGGTAGTATGAAGGGGTGCCACCTCATGGAGATAGACACCTTAAGAGCTTTTATAATGAGACATGTGTCCTACTCAAGTCTCTAGTCTTGCATGTAGCAAGAGTTTGTATTGATTGTATAGTCTTCAGCATTCCACAGAAAGAAAGAGAAAGATATATGTATATATATATATATATATATATATATAGAGAGAGAGAGAGAGAGAGAGAGAGAGAGAGAGAGAGAGAGAGAGAGTGTGGAGAGTTTCAATAATTGGGGTTTGGCTAGGAAGAAAGTTAGGGAAAATTAAGGGAGAAGCTGGGATTAAGGTATAAAATTTGACCTTGTGCTTTCATGCCTTCAATTAGTTAGTTAGAATCCTCTTTATACCACCTCTATGCTGTAGATTGATGAATAAAATCATAAGATAGAACTCATTTTGGATAAACCCAGTTTTTGGTTTTAAAGACCAATTTCTTAAAGTGTTCTTGTAAAAATTGACCAAAACCAACCATTTTTCTCATTTAGCTGTGACTTGAGAATGAATTTAAGACCCTTAAACTCCATTAATTTATTATTGTCAAGGTTGAGAATCCATAAAAACACCATGCATGAGGATTGTGATTAGAATTGAACACACAAGTTAGGGCAGTCTCTATTTTTCTGGCCATAAGTCTATCAATTCTTGGAATTTTGCTATGAGACCAAAATCATTATAAAATAGACTTTAATATCTTTCTAATGATAATTTATGGACCAAAATCTGAGTTTGGCACTCTATTTTTGTCTTGAACTGCTTTTTGTGTGCAAGGGTTGACCCCATGTTTTAGGTGTCAACGCCTCTAAACCCAGAACTTGGATTTAAGCTCCCTGTAAAAAAGGGTCGATACCTTCATTTTAGGGGTCAACACCTTAACATTGCCGAGTGCTTAGACTTGTATTCTATGAAAAAGAGTTGACACCTTGATTCTAGGGGTCAACACCTTTTGTCCAGGTACTGACACATTTTCTCAAGAGTTGACTCTTGACCTAGGAGCCTACACTTTTGTTATAACATCAAAAGTTCTTCACTCTAAAATACTTTTGCACTATTTTAGAACCTATTAAAAGGAACTAAGGCCTGTTATTTGAATATTATATGTCTTGATTACGTAGGATTATTATAAGGAGAAATTCAAAGCACTAAGGAACTTGAGGTGAGTAATGGAATGATTGGAGTAACCCTTTTGTATTTTCTATACAAATACTTTCTTTACTACAAACTTGCACAATTGATATGCTTTCAGTACAAAACCTTTCTTTATGGTACCTTTCAAGTCTAATTACCATGTTTAATTGCTAAGTTTTGTTTCTCTCATACTATGCAAACTCATGGATTGAATTAAATGAAGGTGAATTAGAATATGTGTTTGAAGCTAGTACGTGCCATTCTCGGGAGTCCTACACCAGGGGACTTAAAATAAATCGAAAGCATGATATTTTATGATTGGGGAGATGTCCCCCAGGACTTTATGTCGTCAAGTTACATGCCACTAGTGGATAAGTTCAGTTACGAGTCTCCCGTCTAGCCTAGGGCATGAGCACATTAAACTTTGTGCTTATGATTTGATACTTAGATGCTTTTGTCATTATAAAACTGTTCAAGCATCTTATGAATGGAACACCTATATGAAATTCTTGTTTGTCATATAATCTATTCTTAATCTCTTTTATTATGAATGCTTATGATTGTTTTAAAACAAGTTCATAGTATTTTCAAGCTTCAATTGTTCTATTATTCACTAGGCTTTTAGCTCATGCTTTTACTCAACATTTTTAGAGAATCAAGGGTGAGACCTTATGCTTAAGGGGTTGTTTTGATGAAGATGCTTTAAAAGGATTTTATTGAAGTTGCACGTTTTACCTTTTTAGACTATGTAAAACTTGTAATAGACTTTTTGAGAAGCTCTGTTATGTAAATATGGGTGTAAGGCCTTGGGATAGGCCTAATGGTTCTAATGACTTTATATTATGTGGTATGAGTCGACGATGACATAAGCACTTGTTTTGAAAATTAGATGTGTGCACAAATAATCTATATTATGCTTCTACAATTATATTTAATACACAGATGATTAATCTTTTGATTAGTTTGGCCGTTGGTAGCTAAGCTAGTGGCCGGTTATGGTCCCTAATCCATAAAGGGCGAGTTTTGGGCTGTGACAATTCAGCTCTCTTCATTCGCCAATCTTCATAGCGCACTATTCTTCTTCTTCTCTATGTTGATGACATGATTCTCACTGGAGATGATTTTGCTGGCATTTTTTTTTTATCTAAAACTCTTTCTCAACAAACACTTTGAAATGAAAGATTTGGCTCTCTAAGCTATTTTTTCGATCTTGAAATCTCTTCGGATTCTGATGGCTATTATATCTTGTAGGCCAAGTATGTTTATGATCTTTTAGCCTATGTTGGTATCATAAATAGTAAGACTGTATCAACCTCGCTCGAGCCCAATGCTCGCTTAACTCTACTGGATGTCACTCCTTAATCTAATGTTACTCTTTATCATCAGTTGGTTGATAGTCTCGTCTATTTCACTGTTACTCGCCCTGATATTGCCTATGTTGTTCATCAGGTCAGGAAGTTCTTGTCTACTCCTCGATCTACTCACTATGTTACCCAGCTTCGTATCATTTGCTATGTTTAAGGTACCTTATTCCATAGGCTTCACTACTTTGCTCATTCTTTCTTTGAGTTACGTGTTTACTCAGATGTTGATTAGGCTGGTGATCCTACCAATCATTGGTCAATTACTAGTTGTCGCGCCCAGATTTTTCGCACTCGAGGAATACTCACACAAGCGGGAAAAATGTTGTACTCTCTCGTTAGAACTCACCCTCCTAGAAGAACAAGTGCGACTAGGTTTGAATTGAAAATAGATTTAAATAAAGGGCTTTTGGAAAAGATTTGGAGACGCCACCTAACTTGATTAAGGTGAGTTAGGTCACCTTAAAACTAAGAATAATTCGAAGACTACACTTAGGGTTTTGGAAAACGATTTTGAAAATATCTCCTCAAGAGAGGGTTTTTAGAAAAACAGGTTGTTTGGTAACCTTTAAAAAACATTTAGCCCTTTTTTGAAAAATAACTCCTTTTTGGTCTTTGAAATAAGTGATTCTAGGTTCGGAGGTTGGTTACGTGTAGGGAAGATGCACTAAACCATCACCCTACCCCGCCCTTTCGGTACCTACATGTCTATTTACCCTAGATTCACCTATGAGAGTCTTTAACTAACTATTATTCAATCCTATCCACTTTATAAAACAATGTTTAAAAAGATATGATGCATTATATGCAAGTGCAAGAAAAGAGACTTGATTTGGAAATAGATTTGAAAAGAATTTGATTTGATTTGATTTGAAAAGAAAGAGATAGAAGTTTGAATTTGGAAAAAAGATTTTGAAAATTGAAATTGAATATTGAAAATAGAAATAGATCATGGAATTGGAAACTTGAAGAAAATTGTAGGATTGGAGAATGGAAAGGAATTGTAAAAATAGAATTTTGAAAAATGTTATGGAATTGAAAATTTGAAAAATCTGGAGACCGTACCCATGAGGGTTACCTACATATCCTTTTGGAGGATTCAGGTTAGTCGTAGTTCGGACAAGAATCCGATTGAAAATAGAAGAGTTGGTTTGAAAGAAAGAGATTGAATTGGAAATTGGATTTAATTTGAACTTAGAATAGAAGATTGGAAATTAGAATTTAGAATTTTGGAATTGAAAAGATTGGATTTTGATTTGAAAAGTAAGAACTTGAAAGAAAGATTTAGACTTATTTTGAAAAGATGGAGGTTTAAGAAACCTAGACTTAAGAAAGAGACTTAGGAAAGATTTGACTCGACTTGGAAAGTTTAGGAGAGTAGGAAAGGTTGGATTTAGTAAATCTTTGAATTAGGAAAGTTTCAAATTAAGAAAGTTTTGAATTAGGAAAATTTTCAATTAGGGAAGTTTTCAAATTAAGAAAGTTTCGAAATTAGGAAAGTTTTGAATTGAGAAAGTTTCAATTTAGGAAAGTTTTGAATTAGAAAAGTTTCAACTTAGGAACGTTTTGAACTTTGGAAAGTTTAGAAAACAAGGAAGTTTTGAAAATAAGAAAGTTTTGAGTTTAGAAAGTTTTAGATTTGGAAAGATTTGAAGGTTTAAAAAAGTTTATAATTTAGAAAGTTTTAGATTTAGAAAGTCTTAACTTAAGAAAGTTTAGAACTTGGAAAGCTTTGGATTTGGAAAGATTTTTAAAATTTAGAAAGTTTAAGATTTAGAAAGTTTAGGATTTAGAAAGTTTAAGAGTTTTAGAAAACCTTGAGATTATGAAAGGTTTGAGTTTTAGAAAGATTTGAAAACTTAGGTTTGAAAAGCTAAGATTTGAAAAGAGGGTAGAGTTAGGAAATGGTTGAATTAGGGAAGATTTGAAAGTTGAGTTTAAGAAAGGATTTGAAAGTTTTAGGAAACTTATGGTTTAAGAAGGTAGGAAATTAGGAGAGATTTGGATTAGGAAATATTTAGATTTTGAGTTTAAAAGGTAACGTTTGATTTTGTTTCAAAAAACGGAGGATAGGATCTAGTTTCCTAAAGGGAAGATTGGATTTGGTTTTCTAAAGGGAAGGTAGGATTTGACAAAGATTTGAAAAAGGAAGTTTTAGAAACCCTAGATTTGGAAGGCTATAGTTTTAGCGTAGAAAAGAGGTTTTGGAAATATGTAATTTTGATGTAGAAAACAGGAGTGTTGGAAACCTAGGTTTTAAGGCAAGTTTGAAAACTTTATTTTTGGAAAGAAAATTAGGGTTTCTTAATTGTGGGTTCTAGGGCTTGACTTCGCTCTAAGAAAAGAGTTTTTTTTTTTTTGGAAAGTGTGTATTTGGAAACGAAGATTTTGAAAGGAAATCCTAGAGAGGAGTTTCTAAAGGGAAGATTTTGGAAAGAGAGTTTTTGGAAACGAAGATTCTTAAAGAAAGTTTTTCTAGGAAAGAGACCTAGGGAACGTTTTTGGAAAGTGGACTTTGGAGAGAGCGTTTTAGAAAGGAGTTGAAAAGTGAAGTTTTGAAAAATAGATTCTCGGAAGGAGTTTTTGGAAAACAACTTTGGAAAGAAGAGTTTTAGGAAAGTACGTTGAAGAATGAGGTTTTAGAAAGAGAGACTTTTGAAAAGAGAGTTTTTAGAAGGTATAAAAACATCTCACTTTCCTACAACGATTCTAATCATAAGAAGGATAGAACCACTTTAGAAAAGTGGTTTTGAAAATAATGAGATTTGAAAATATGGACCATAAAAGTCACTTTAAATATAACACTTTCCTAAAGCAATTCTAGCCATGGAAAGGCTAGAATCACCTTAGGATTGTGATTTTAAAAACATGTTTTGAAAACGGAGATTTTGATGTAATTTTGAAAACAAGTTTAATGCAAATTTTGAAAACAAGTTTGAAAACGATTTTTTTGGAAGATGCAAGATCATGATATGCACAATGCAAGTTTGGGGTCGTGAACATACAAGGTTAAGGCTTCACCACATAATCAAGGAGGCCGGACCCACGTGGTCTCCGGTTAGCCTAAAGGAAAGCCCTCGACACGGTGACCCTCCGATAGTCTAATCCTACACATGGACGGGAAGTCCCCTTGTTTCAAGCATGTAAAGAAAGGGGGGGGAAAGAGATGGGGGATTAAAATAGAGAAAACCTAAGTGGGTTAGGAGAGAGAAGAGAGAGGGGGAGTGCAAAAACGTAAAATGAAAGCCTACCTTGTGTCTTATTTATTTTGTGCGCCTTGCTTTCTTCGGTCTTCGCTTCACTTCAGTCTTGATCTTTGAGGGCTCGTATTTAATCTTCAAGGCTTCGGTTTGCAGCTCTTCAAGTCTTCAAAGGAGGGTTGGAGCCTAGTATATAAGTGTACGGGGGTGTGTATGAGTGTATGTAAGGCTAGGGTTTGTGTACGGTGGCTAGGATTTGGAAAAACTAGGGAAGCTACGGTTTGGGGAGTGCACAAGCTTTGTATATCAAAATATATGATTTTTAGACTGAATTTGCGGACCCCTTTCACGCTGGAAGAGGCTCTGTATTTATAGAGAAGGGAATGCACTGGCGCCTATTGCAGTGGCACTAGGCCAAACATTACACTGACGCCACTAGGAGTGGCGCCACTAGGAATATTTAAGGTCGGCAAGCAACGTATCTTTGACTAGATTTGGGCGCCTGTACTAGTGACTACCATGCAATTTTTAGCTTGGCTTCACAAGGAGTGACTCCGGAAAATTCGGGAATGATTTAAGGGACCGGGAATGGCCCGAAAGGCTAGAAAAGAGCAGGAACACTTAAAATAGTGTCCCGGAAGTATTTAACTTAAAAAATGATGATAGGATGTGTCAGAAGGGGTGACCAAGCCTTTAGGGGCAAAACGGCTAATTGGGCCGGAAAGCTACTTGGACGGACTCGGATTGTCCCGGAAAAAGACTTGAAATTTAGAAACATTATTCAGAATGTTCCCAAAGGTTTTTGGTTTGATTCCCAGAGCCGGTGTGGTCGGAAAAGGAGACTGGCCTACCAGGGGTAAAACGGTCATTTTGTACCGGGTTGGCCGGAAATGACTCGGAATGATTCGGAAAGGTAGAGGAAGGTTGAGAATACTATAAGAAGTAATCTCAGAATGTTACCAGTTTGATACCCAGAGCCAGTGTGGTCGGTAAAGGAGACCGGCCCACTAGGGGCAAAACGGTCATTTTGTACCGGGTTGGCTGGAACTGACTCGGAATGATCCGGAAAGGTAGAGGAAGGTTGAGAATACTATAAGAAGTAATCTCAGAAGGTTACCGGTTTGATACCCAGAGCCGGTGTGGTTCCCGGGGCGTTTGGATGCCTAGGGGCAAAATGGTCATCTTGACCGGAAAGTCTCAGAAAAGGCCCAAGGGGCAGTTTGGTTATTTTTCACCGAAGTGGGCTAGCAGGCACTAGTGTTGACCTGGGTTTTGAGTGTTTTCGCCACTCTGACGGCGGTCGTCGTGACACAGGGGTTTGTTGGCAATTCCCTATATCGACCTGTTTACGAGTATTTCCGCTATTCAGACGATTGTGATGTCAGCGAGTATTTCTGCTACTCGGACCGTCTCGAGGAATAAAATGTCTCGAGAGAGGGATTGGAATTGGAAAGGGGTCTTATCGTCTTCGAAAAGACGTGTCTGATTTGGAACCGTCTCAAAGAATAAACTATCTCGAGAGAGGGATTGGAAAGGGGACTTACCGTCTTCGGAAAGACGTGCTTGATTTGGAACCGTCTCGAGGAATAAACTGTCTTGAGAGAGGGATTGGAAAGGAGACTTATTGTCTTCGAAAAGACATGCCTGATTTGGAACCGTCTCGAGGAATAAACTGTCTCGAGAGAGGGATTGGAAATGGGACTTACCGCCTTCGGAAAGACGTGCCTGATTTGGAACCGTCTCGAGGAATAAACTGTCTCGAGAGAGGGATTGGAAAGGGGACTTACCGCCTTCGGAAAGACGTGCCTGATTTGGAACCGTCTCGAGGAATAAACTGTCTCGAGAGAGGGATTGGAAAGGGGACTTACCATCTTCGGAAAGACGTGCCTGATTTGGAACCGTTTCGAGGAATAAACTGTCTCGAGAGAGGGATTGGAAAGGGGACTTACCGTCTTCGGAAAGACGTGCCTGATTTGGAACCGTTTCGAGGAATAAACTGTCTCGAGAGAGGGATTGGAAAGGGGACTTACCATCTTCGGAAAGACGTGCCTGATTTGGAACTGTTTTGAGGAATAAACTGTCTCAAGAGAGGGATTGGAAAGGGGACTTACCGTTTTCGAAAAGACGTGCCTGATTTGGAACCGTCTCGAGGAATAAACTATCTCGAGAGAGGGGTTAGAGTTGGAATTGGAGAGAATAATGCCCCTAAGGGCATTTTGGTCATTTTGCCTCTATTTGGGCCTTGCGGGCCGCCGAAGCAATGGACAAACGGGATTTAGACTTAGAGAGTCGGTTTCGATTGGGATACGTCCATATTGACTTGAGTACAAGTCTGGACGGAGTGTAAACTGCTGAGCGCTCAAAAATAGGGTGCTTACACTGGTTTCTACTTCTTCCTTGGTGACTCCTTCATTTCTTGGCATAGCAAGAAGCAGATTGTTATAGCTCGCTCTAACTCTAAGGCTGAATATTGTGTTCTTCCTGATACTATCTAGGAGCTTCTTTGGCTTCACTGGTTGCTTGCAAATCTTGGTGTCATTCATTCTCGTGCCACTGCACTTTTGTTATGACAATCAGATTGCTATTCTATTTACTCATAACGATGTTTTTAACGATTGCACCAAACATATCGAGATTGATTATCACTTCATAAGTTAACATGTGATTTATGGCACCATTCATCTTCATGTTGTCTCTTCCACTGACCAGATTGCTGATATCTTCACCAAGGCACATCCACTAGGACGCTTTCAAGATTTGGTTTACAAACTCAAGTTGGTTTTAGTTTGACCACCTTGAGTTTGAGGGGGATGTTAGTGTATATTTTATATACCTTAGATTGATTTGATTAGAGATTTTATACTTACCTTAAATTACACTTTCCTATTTTATAGGTTTCTTGTACAATACTCTTCATAGTGCTATATATGGTATAGCATGTCTCTTATTTCATTATTCAATTTAATACAATACACAGATCTTTCTCTCTTTCTCTCTTTCCCTCTCCCTCCTTCTCACTATTCTAACATTCTCTTTCCTTTCTTTTCTCTTCCCTCCCATTCCCTTCCCCAAGTTCCAAATGGGCTCTAAAAAATGAGAAATGATAGTGACAGTCAAGTTGACACTAAAAGAATAAAACGACAACCGAGAAGTCTCGGTTGCCCATACAGTCGAATGAATTTTTGAAAAAAGATGACTATGGATTAAAAAATTAGTAATATTTTCATTCTCAATCCCGGACTCCCATGTCCACAGCCCAGCACCACCACCAATGTCCTTCATAACCATTTGACCTAACCATACCACTTACTTCTTGAACTTGCCCAACCGGTTCACCATATCTACAGCCTCCTTCACGAAGACAACAAAGTGATGGCGAGGCTATCAATGCCATTGACAGCATCTACGTTGTTGCTCCCGACTTGCCTTTGCCAAGGGTCGAACAATATTTCCAAACTCTGTGGGCAATTTGACGGCCAAACAAATTAGAAGGCTTAATAAAACTTGATTTTTCAATCCTCAACTCCTTTAATGTTGGGAATTGGGTCCATTGGTGCTGAACCAATTTCTCATCTTTCAACATACAAAGTAACATTGAAAAGAGAAAATGAAAGGACTATTTCTTTCCCTTGTTTGGTTTATAGTGTGAAAAAATAAGCGAAAAACGTAAAAGAGAAATAAGAGAGAAAAATTAGGGAAATTAGAGGAGATGGGCCCATTGGTAAATTTTGAATCCAAATATAGATTGAGTTATGTTAGTCAAATTTGAATTTGAACACATTACTTAAAATTTAAATTTTATTTTGCAACTAAAATTTGAATTTGAAAATTAGGGAAAAAGTTAGTCAAATTCTTCTATTGTTTTTTTTTCTTTTTTTCTTTAATATCCAACAAGGGAAAGTTAGTTTCTTTTCACTTTCTTTCAATTTTCTCGGGAAATCAAACAAAGGGAAAACATTCATTTTCCCTAGCATTACTCCCCCATTTCTCTCTCCTATCCATTTCCCTTCTATGAGTATCAAGTACACCCTTATTCTCCTTATGCAAAAAACCGAGCAATACGATAATTCAAAGAAATAATTGAACAAAAACATGATTGTAAAAGACTAATCTACATCCGATCCAAACAATTAACCCTAAACAAAAAAAAACTTGAAAATTTATTCAAAATAAAACTAGAGCGATCAATCTACAAACAAAGAGATTCAAAATCTCTTGATTGATTAAACAACTCGCCATAACACTTTGGCGAGAAGCAAGTTTAGTCAATGAGTTAAGAAAATTCAATGAAAATTCTTTTATTATTAATTGAAATACAATTTCGCCTGAGGCTTTTTTAAGGAAGATAAAAGTAAAAATAATCTATATTTATATCTATCTATATTTATTTATTTTTTCATTGTCATTATTAGAGTAATGACAGCTGGCACCACTATCTTTCAAAAAGAGGTAGCTAGACCCCTTGAGGTTTTTAATACTGCCCTTGTTGTTATCCATTCACTATTTTCTATTTATTGACCTATTTTACCAAATGAAAAGACTAGTTTATCCTTGAAAGCACTAAAAATGAATAGAAACATGACCGTTGCTCAAACGGTTAGAAAATTCTTTATAAAAGCTATTCTCTTTCTCTCTCTCTTTCTCTCTGAAAAGGAGTTCTCTTTTGTGTCTCCCTCAGCCAGCAAAATCAACAACAACAACAACATAATCTCAATACAACAAACAGCATATCTCTACTATTTTCTCTCTCGCAATAATATTAACAGTGATGGCATCATATTCAAGCACAGCAACAAATGTTAGACAAGTCAATGGAGAATTTACAAAATTAAAAAATATATAATGTCATTGCGGACGACGAGCTGCAGTGAAGATTTTCGAGTCAAAGCACAATTCTAGAAAACATAAATAAGTGAAACACTAGATAACATAACTAAATCAAATTCTTTGACCTAAATAAACAAAAGCAATAACAAAAACAAAAACAAAAACAAAGCAGCCCTTCTTCTACAAAACTAAATAAAGAAAAACCAAGTCAAAACCAACATAGAATCTTATTTTTTAAACCCCTAAAGAAAGGAAAACCTAGTCACTTATTATTTTTGCAAACCCTTGCACCAAACCACAAAATTTTTTGCCTTATATTACCAAATCACCAATAATATTTTTTCTAAAATCAGATAAAAGAGAATCATCAACTAGTATTTGCACAGTGAGAGAGAGAGATTGCGGGAGTTTGTGTAAGAGAGAGAGAGAGATCAGAGAACTGAGATACTTAGCTTAGGTTGTCGGAGTAGTGGTCGATCGACAGGGAGGTGTCTCTATAAAAAGTCCTATTGATGGATGTATTCAATCATTAGCAAAACATAAATAGAATGCATTTTGGCATTTCATTGCGCCTCTAGGTATTACAAAAAAGTTTTTCGAGACTAAGCGATATTCAAAATAGACTTTTGACACTATCAAAGTGAGGGAAACACTCCATAAACTTTACACGATTCACTGTCGGCACCCATTAGCGCTGCCAACGTAAAATGTTCGTTAAGCCCATTGGCATCAGGCAGCCTCCCGAGATCAGACGACCTATGGAACCAATCGCCAAAACCATGAGAATGGCAGAAACACTCAAACTATTAAGCTATCAGAGTGGCAAAAACACTTGTAAACAGGTTATCACAGGCACACTGCAGGCAACCCAATGTCAAAAGATCGACATGCCTTTAGACCTTTGCACGTTTACCAAGGACGAGGTACCTTTGAAAACCAACTCGTCACAACTGTCAGAGTGACAGAAACACTCTTAAATCCAAGTCAACAATGGTGCCCACTAGCACCGATTGGTGAAAAATGACCATTTTGTCCCTAGGCAGAGCGTCATGCTTTTCGAAGAAATATATGTTCCTTAAAGCAATAAGACCATTTCAAATGACCTCTAGGTAGCGCGATATGTTTAAGATGCCACCCAAGTTGACTCTAGTCTTATTCCAGTGACTTTGATCAGAATGACCATTTTGCCCTTATACAGCCTGACATGTTTTTCGAGAAGGTAGGTGGTAAAACCACCCTCAATACTGTCTCTAGACTGGTTGACACATTCAAGATGCCATTTGAATCAACTCTGGACTCATTCTGGGGAACCCTGGTCAAAATGACCATTTTGCCCCTAAGTAGCCCGGCACGCATCTCGAAAAAGTATATGTCCTTCAAAGTGCCAAGACCATTTCAAATTGTCTCTAGGTAGTCCAACATGTTCAAGATGTTATTCAAATCAACTCTAGTCCCATTCTAGTAAACCCTAATTAAAATAACCCTTTTTCCTTTCATGCCCTAGCATGATTTTTAAGACCACACCGACTCTGGGAACTATATCGGCCCCATAGGACACTCCGGTAAAGGTCTCATAACCTTTCAAGGCGAGCCCCTAAGCTCGAAACATATTTTTATCAATAAGAAATTTGAGAAGCAAGTCACATACGCTTCTCTAAAGCTGACTTTTCCTTCACTTTCCTATTATTATGCACCATCGAAACATTGGAAAATTACGTAAATTATGGAATTCCCAGAAGCTTGTCAAGTGGGCTTTCCATCGATTTGATCCGATCGTCAAAACCATTGCTTGAGGACCGTGATCGAACGGTTTAAAGAATGGCACTTTCGAAAACCTGGGATGCATATGAAATATGCTTCTTGTTTTTCGTTTTAAATTCTAATTCCCTGATTATAACACACCATCAAACGATTGACAAAATGAGTAAATTAGGGAACTCCTGAAGACCTTTCTAGAGGACTTTCCATCAGCACGGTCCAATCGAGAGGATTGCTTCTCGATAGCCACGATCGCGCAGATCAAAGACGGCTATTTTTGGAAATCAAAGAAGCATCTCAGAGATGATTCCAAAGCTTACTTTTAAGCTCATTTCCCGAGGCATTATCTCTATCCACCAAAATCATCTAAAAGAACAATGTCACCAACATGTTCAATTCTCTCAAATCATCCCTGGACGGCATGAATATCTAGAAAAAGTTAGCGTAAATGTTATTGGCATGGAAGCATGTGCTACATTCATCCATATTTTGATCAAATCAAGACAAAAGCTTAGATTGTTGCCCAAGTTAGCAAGTACTATCCGTGCCATGTGGCACTCTCTCATTGGTCCAAGCTGGACTCATGAAGGACATGCATCCAACCAAAATTTGGCTGGATACGTCCAACCTATTCCAGTTTGCCTATAAATAGAGGCACAGCCCCCCTATAATTTCAGAGATGAAAATTGTAAGAAAACTCTACTAAAATTGTCTCTCAAACCCAAATACACACAAGCCTTGATATACCTCAAGTCTTTGAAGATCAAGCCTCTATTTGAAGCTCCAAAGTCAAGACAATGGTGGATTGAAGTCTAAGGTAAAACTCTAAGTCATAATCATGTCCACCCCACTCTCTCTTCTCTCTCTCAAAGTTCATTTGAGCTCTTCTCTCTTTTAAACCCTATCTTTTACCCTCATTTCTTTGCATGCTTGAAACTAGTAGGCCTCTTGGCCATGCCTAGGTGCAAGCTTACAAGACCCACGGTACCTGGGGAAGTCTTGTGTGCCAATCTTATCATGGTATGGCCTTGAGTGTCACGCCTGCTCCTAATCAGGCATTATTAACACCATCTTAGGGTGGGTATGATCGCACAGGTTATCTACCTGCGAACGATACCTCATAACAACTCCAAAGATAAGAATTATGTAAGGGATAACAATATCATTATATATAACTATCTCATGAAAGTACTAAATCAAACTTACAAATATTTACAAGATCAAATGTAAACAAACTTAAACACATTCTTCCTCAAAATGCACAACATATACAAAACTATGATTTAACTAGTAGAGATCTCCAAACCTTTCCAAATCAACACCAATAGCAGTGGACGGGACCTCATCATCTATTCCTACAAAACAACCTTTGTGGGTGTGTGCTATTGTCAACATGCTCACTAAGATAATCAAACTCATAAGGAATGAATGCTAGATAAACACGGAATCAACCAACAATAGATAATCCACCATTATCAAATATAATCATACACTTACCACCAACATCAATAAGGGATGCCTCATGAAATGTAATGTCTTTTGTGATGCAATATTTAATGTCACCACATTTGTGCGCACCTCTTGATAACAATGCCAAAAGTGATAAGGCAAGTTATCTAAGAATGTCCCACATCAACATCCTTTAGGTTAGTCCCACATAGACATAACTTCCACCGCACAATGCAAGATATGCACACAATGTATGATGTATGCGATGCCACCTCATTATCCAACAATCAACACCAATACAGATAATAAGACGTTCAATTTAATACAAGTAAGAATATCTTAAACCTCACACTTTATATTGCTTTACAAAACAAAGTTGAATCACTCCTTAGACGGAATGGGAGTGTCTTTAATCGCCTTCGAACCTATCACACATCACCACATCAATGTCATATATAAGTGCTCACAAATATATGAAATGATATCTCAAATGACATGTTAGAGCTTAACGAAAATGAGCCAATACTATAATAAAGTGATTACTATATACATATAAATATAATCCCCCCCGACCCCCCCCCCCCCCCCCCCCCCCCCCCCCCCCCCCCCCCCAACAAAAAAAAAAAGACACTGAGTGATGACTCGTAAACCCAGATAAGGAAAAACAAGCAAAGCAAAACACACCAAAGATCCAGGGACTGTGCCTGTGTGCCCTTGGAGCGTGCCCTGGTACGCATGGCTAATGGCTGGGCCACGCCAGTGCGCCCTCCTGGCCCGCCCTGCCTAGTGGACTACACCACTAGGCACCCCTCTCCAAAGCCCTGCACTACTAGGTGCCCTCAATATTATCGTGGCACCCCTCCTTCTTCTTAGGTTCAAAAATGATGTTTTCAAAACATGGTTTTAGGTTTTCCTTACAACCATAACTTAATTCTAAGTCTTCTAAAGCCTAAAATGAAGTTCTAAAGTTTCCAACAAGACTTCAAAATACCAAAACATGCACAAGCTAAATATTCTAGGTCTCCACTTGGAAACTTACTTGAATCTACTCACTCTTACATCCAAATCACACTCCCATGGCATGAAATGGTCTTTCTACATACAATAATTAATTAAACACATGCAAACAAGCATAGACTTGAGATTCCTCACCTCAAATCAAGAGCACATAATTTGCCCCTTCAATTTCCTCTTTTTCTCTTCTTTTCTTTCCTTTTCTTTCACTTTCTCCTTTGCCAAACACAAGTTACTATACAAGCCCCTCCCTCCTCTTTCTTCCTTTGACTTCAAGCCAACTATAGATACAAGATGTATCTAACACACACATGTCACACACACACAAGTCTTGTAATGAAGCACACAACTTCATGAAGATGAAACACACACCTCACAAGCACACACTTCATAAGCATAGGCCTTGGTGGCTTGAGGTTAAACCTCCCCCTTAGCACCTCTTTGCTTCACCACTCTCCTCACTAATCCACCTCAAAAGCATAATTAAACATGTTTAGGCTAATTAATCATCATTATTCATAAGCTAAATATGGAGATTAATTAAGCTACTTAATCAAGATTAAGTTAATTAATCATCCTAAAAAATGAATAACTCCCCATATGACATGCTCCATTAAAACATGCTAATTAAGCTCTTGATTAAGGAAATTCATGCACTCATAAACATGTTATTAAGCTAACCTTGATGCAAAGTAAGATAGGGTTTTACACTGAGGCTTTCTTATAATGTGGTGAAGCCAAACCTTGTATGTTCATAGCATTTACATTATACTAGTTGTAATGTTCACTTCATGTATTTTGAGAAGTTGTTCCCATGGTTAAAACCCTTTTTTTTTTCAAAAGTATTTGAAGTTGGTTCTCAAAAGGTTTTCAAAGTTCCTTCCCAAAAGGTTCGTGAAAAGTCCCTCAAACTCTCTTCAAGGATGTCCCCCTTAGTGTTCTATGCCAAAACCTTAAGTTTCTTTGTCTTAGGATGTCTCCAAACCCACTTAATCTCAAAGGTGCATGTTTTACAAAACCCACAACTCTCTGGAGTTGATTTTTCAAGTTGTTTTGCAAAAACTACAACTCTCTTAAGTTGGTTTTTCAAGTTGTTTTACAAAAATCAAATCTCAAAAAAACACACAACTCTCGAGTTGACTTTAAGTTATTATGCAAAACCGACAACTCTCTTTAGTTGGTTTCCAAAAAAGCCTTACATAAAATCATAAGTTTCTCACATAAAATGACACTTTAAGTGTTTTCCAAATGTTTTTTTTTTTTTACATAAAATCATAAGCTCACTTGAGTAGTTTTTAACTTGATTTTACATAAAATAGCTTTCAAAAACTTGCACATAAAATCATAGATTTCAAGAAGGGTTTTCCAAAGTTCCTCACACAAAATGACACTTTCCAAACATTAAAACCACTATGTTTTTCCAAAACCCTAGTTCAAAACCACAAGGTTTAAAACTCTAATCCAAAACCAATAGGTTTAAAACCCTAATCCGAAACCATGAGGCTTTCCCTAAACCTTGGTTCAAAACTACTATGTTCAAAACCCTAATAAAAAACTACTAGGTTTCCCAAAATCTTAATCCAAAACCACTAGGCTTTCCTAAGACCGTAATTCAAAACCACTTGGTTCAAAATCGTAGTTAGTAAACCCTAGGTCGACCTAACCCTAGTTAGCAAATCCTGGGTTAACCTAACCATAGATAGAATGTCACGCCTGATCCCAATCAAGCGTCATTAACGCCGTCTTAAAGCGAACGTGATCGCACAGGTCACCGACCTGTAAGCGAAATTTCAACATAATCCCAAAGCTAGAAATCTTATAGAAATAAATAAAATCATACTAAATAAGTAAAAACCATCTCATAATCCTCCAACGTACATTATTAAGAAAACTCTTAATCCACACTTATGAATATTACAAAACCACAAAATAAACAAACTCCAACAAGACTTTAATACAATGTACAATAATATACATGACTAATAACTCAACTACAGAGCTTCTCGAAGCTCCCCAACTCAACACCAACAGTGGACTGGACATTCCCCCATTTTCCTGTAAAATAACTTGTGTGGGTGTGAGCTATATATCAACGTGCTCACAAGATAATCAAACTCATAAAGACGGAATGATAAACATCCACTGAATTAATCATCAATAGATAATACACCATAAACAATAAACAAAATGCCTCTTGTGATGCAATGTATGATACACCACATATGTGCACGCTATTTTGATAACATTGGCCCAATATATCAATGGCTTGTTATTAAGGATGTCCCACATCGACACCCTCTAGGTTAGCCCCACATCAGCTAAACCTTAGGTTAGCCCCCACTCGGCTAAACCTCCTCTATACAATGCAAAATATGCACACAATATATGAATTGTATGTAATTATCACCTTATAATCAAGCAATCACCACCAATATAGATAATACGACATTCAAGTTTATATGAGAAAGAATATTTTCAATTCCCACAATCAATCACCATTATTCATAACAAAGCATTCAGTTCAATGTGCATAAGATCATCAATATCGCCACCTAATACCGCTTACTCTCAAATTGAGCTACTCTTTCGGTTGAACCGGAATAGTATGATCTACTTCTGAACCTACCAAACATCACAACATCAAACATGATGAAATAGAAGCTATAATTCACAACCAATGTATAATTATAGCTTATAGTCTTTAAACATATGATTGAGAACATCCATGATGCATTAGAACTCAATAGGATGTTAAACCCTTCCCCAATACAACCAAAGACAAGAAACCACTTTCATCAAAACCCAAAACAATGCAATAGGTCAATCTCATTTGAAAATAGATTTAGAGACCTTTAAATTGATAGGTTATTGGTCAAAAATACATTTTAGATGAAGAAGTTATGTCCAATGAAAGTTAGACTAAAATTCTAGAAAACTAGACTATTGATAAAAATTTTAGGTCATCTTTAAACTGCTATATCTCTCAATCTATAAAGAATTATAGTACCCACTTTATATCAATATAAAACCCCATGAGTCTAATTTTCAACGCTTTAAACGGTGTGCCATTTCGAGTTTTCTAGAGAAAGTTATGACCATTTTACTAAAGTATGTCGAGTCTGCCAGTCATAAGTGTCGCCTCCTTAATCTCATGTGTCGCCTCCTTGAGCCAGTGAGTCAAATTTTTGTTCAATGTGTTGATGCCTCTGCACCAGGTGTCGACACTTTGGACCAGAGACTAAAATTTTGCAACAAACTGCTTCATGTGTCCACTCCTAAGGTCCGGGGGCGACCACCACACACTTTAGCTCGAAAATGGGCTTCTTAACATAGGTTTGAAGTACTCATCACCATTTCAACACCACAACAAGTATCTGAAAATAAAACTCTAAGACTATAAACAAGTTCTCAAGCATCCAAAAACATACACAACATGACAAATTTAAAGCTTCCTCTTTGGAACCCTAATCACCCTTCTCCTCTCCACTTCCATTCAACCTCCATGGCATAAAATGGCATACTATTATACAATAATAGATAAAAATACAATGGAACAAGCATCAATATATAGTTCTCATATCAAGGAATAAACACAAAAACTTTCTCTCTTGAATTTTTCTTCCTCCTCTTCTTTTCTCTTTTTTCTTTTTTTCTTTCTTCTTCTTTCTCTCCCAATAATTGTAGAACCAAGCTCCTCTCTCTCGTTTTGCAAGACACAAAATAGATAAAATGTGTATATATTATCCACACATGTCACACACACACACTTGCTAGCAAAATTAGTGAAACACACACCTCTCACACATGAAGCACATACCTAGGTGTCTTAGGGTTAAACCCCCACCTAGCACCTCCTTGCTTCCTTAATCCACCTCTAATCTACATAATTAACATAATTAATTACACTTATAATAATTAATTATGATTAACATAAGCTAAGCATGAAGATTAATTAAGCTAATTAATCATGGATTAAGCTCATGTTTAAAAAATATGATAATCCCCCCAAATGCAAGTCCTCATTAAATCATGCCAATCAAACTCCTTGATTAAGGATAATCATGCACCACAAGCATGCTATTAAGCTAAGTATGATGCTAAGCAAGTTAGAGTTTCGCAATTCTTCCTTTCTTAAAGAATTTCGTCCTAAAATTCACTTATCGAATTAGAATAGGTACAAATATTGATTCTTCATTGACTCCTCACTTTCCCATGTTGCCTCCTCAACTGTATGACTCTTCTATAGTACTTTTACTAATGGTATTACCTTGTTGCGCAGAACTTGTTCTCTACGATCTAATATCTGAACAGGTTCTTCAACATAACTCAAATTATCTTCCAACTCTAACGGTTGTTGAGCTAACACATGAGACGGATCCGGTCTATATTTTCTCAACATAGAAATATGAAAATCATTATGCAATTTAGACATTTCTGGAGGCAAATCCAGTCTATAAGCAGTCGTACCAACTTTTGCAACAATGGTATAGGGTCCAATGTATCTTGGACTCAACTTTCCTTTCTTTCCAAATCTTAAGATACCCTTCCATGGAGCTACTTTAAAAAATACTTGATCACCCACCTCAAATTCTAATTCTCTTCTCCTGTTATCTGCATAACTGTTCTGTTGGCTTTGCTCTACTTTCAAGTGTTCTTGAACAATTTTAATCTTCTCAGTTGTACTTTGAATCATTTCAGGACCTAATAGTTGTCTCTCTCCCATCTCACTCCAACACACTAGAGTTCTACACCGTCGACCATACAAAGCTTCAAATGGAGTCACCCCAATGCTGGATTGATAATTATTATTATACGCAAATTCCATTAAAGCTAGATGATCCCCCCAACTGCCTTCGAAATCTAATATACAAGCTTTCAACATATCCTCTAAGGTCTGAATAATTCTCCCTGATTGGCCATCAGTTTGAGGATGAAATGCTGTACTAAATTTCAAAGTAGTATCCAAAGCTTGCGGCAACCTAGGCCAAAATTTAGAAATGAATCTTGGATCCCTGTTTGCAACTATAGACACTGGAGCTCCATGTAATCTCACGATTTCATCAATGTATAATTTAGCGTACCTATCAAAAGTATAGGTAGTCTTAACTGATAAGAAATGAGCTGATTTAGTCAACCTATCAACAATTACCCAAATAGAATCAAATCCACTAGGAGTTCTAGGTAATCCCACCACAAAGTCCATAGTAATGTGCTCCCACTTCCATTGTAGAATAGGAAGAGTTTGCAATAAACCTGCTGGCTTCTGATATTCTGCTTTTACCTGTTGACAAGTCAAATATTTAGCCACAAACTCTGCAATTTCTCTCTTCATGCTAGGCCACCAATACACTTTCTGAAGATCACGATACATTTTTGTACTTTCCAGATGCATATCATACAGAGATTGATGTGCCTCCTCCAAAATCTCATTCTTCAAAGCTTGATTGTTTGGTACACAAAAACGGGTCCCAAACATTATAGTACTATTAGCATGATTGGAAAAATCAATTTTTACCCCTTCATTCACAAGCTTCCTAATTTTCTCCAATCGTGGATCTTGAAGTTGTAGTTCCCGAATTTGATCAAATAACAATGGTCTTACCTAGAACTGTGCTAACACTGTATCATTCCTCATCATTTCAAACTCCACCCCCAAAGAGACTAACTCTGCAACCAATTCTGCCTGGCAACATTGAATACATAGCAATCTCCCAGAAGCTTTTCGACTTAAAGCATCTGCTACCACAATAGCTCTTCTTAGGTGATAATGGATGACACACTCATAATCTTTGATCAATTCCATCCACCTCCGCCACCTCGAATTTAGATCTCTTTGGGTAAACAAATACTTCAAACTATGATGATCTGTAAATATCTCACACGGCTCATCATATAGGTAGTGTCTCAACAATTTCAAGGCAAATACCACTGCTGCTAGCTCTAAATCGTGAATAGGATAATTCTTCTCGTGAGTCTTCAATTGCCTAGAAGCATAAGCAACAACTCTGCCTCTCTGCATTAACACACAACCCAGGCCTTGATGAGAAGCATCACTATAAATTACAAAGTCTCCCTTCCCTGAAGGAATGGTTAGCACAGGAGCTGTAGTCAATTTTATCTTCAATTCTTGGAAACTACGTTCACAATCATTAGTCTATTCAAATTTTTCATCCTTTCGTGTCAATTTAGTTAACGGTACAGTAATAGATGAGAATCCTTGAATAAACCATCTGTAATATCCCGCTAACCCCAAGAAACTTTTGTTTTAAACACATTCTTCGGTTACTCCCAATTCATTATAGCTTCAATCTTCTTTGGATCAACACAAATTCCTTCATTAGAAATCACATGTCCCAAAAATACCACCCTGTCGAGCCAAAACTCATATTTGCTGAATTTGGCATATAACCGTTTATCCCGCAAAGCTTGTAAAACAAGTTTTAAATGCTCTTCATGTTCCTTCTTACTGTGTGAATAAATTAGGATGTCATCAATGAATACAATAACAAATGAATCGAGAAAAGGCTAAAATACTTGGTTCATCAAGTCCATGAAAATAGCTGGAGTATTTGTCACTCCAAATGGCATTACTAAGAACTCAAAGTGTCCATACCGCGTTCGGAAAGCAGTTTTTGAAACATCATTGTCTTTCACCTTCAGTTGATGATAACCAGATCTCAAATCAATCTTTGAAAAGACCTTGGCCCCTTGCAATTGATGAAACAAGTCATCAATAGGTGGCAAAGGATATTTATTCTTCACTGTAACTTGATTAAATTGCCGATAATCAATACATAGCCTCATAGTTCCATCCTTCTTCTTCACAAACAACACAGGAGCTTCCCGCGGTGACACACTAGGTTGAATGAACCCTCGATCTAACAAGTCTTGCAATTGAGTTTTCAATTCCTTTAACTCTGATGATGCCATTCTGTAAGGTGTAATAGAGATTAGAGTAGTTCCCGGTAATAATTCAATAGAGAACTTCACCTCCCGATCAAGCACAATCCCTAGTAGCTCATCTGGAAATACATCCACAAAGTCTTGAACTACAGGAAGATCTAACAACTTAAATTTTGCTTTAGTAGTATCAATCACATGAGCTAAGTACCCTTCATATCCCTTCTGTAATAATTTTCTAGCTTCTAAAGCTAATATTAAACAAGTTGGAACCACATCCCGCTCACCTTGAAATCTGAACTCTGATTCATTTGGCACTTGAAAAATAACTTCCCTCTTGAAGCAGTTAATGGAGGCATGATAAGATGATAGCCAGTCCATACCCAATATCATATCAAAATCATGGATTGCTAAAGGAATCAAATCCACATTCAACTCTTTCTCCCCAATTTTTAACACACAACCTTTATACACCACTTCCACTAACACCACATCCCTCACAGGTGTAGAAACAAGTACATGTTGTGCCATAAATGTATATGGTCTATGTAGATGTTCACTAAATGCAATGGAAATAAAAGAGTGGGTAGATCAAAGATCTAACAGTACGTAAGCATCTTTATTAGCCACAGATATCATACCTGTCACTACCGTAGGCGTAGCCTGAGCATCTCACTGGGTCATAGCATATATCCGTACCTAAGTCCGTGGTTCAAAAGTAGTCCCACGTCTACGTTGTGCACTCCTAGTCGTCCCTCTTCCACTACCAGCGACACTACCCACAAAGGAGGTTGCCATAGGGCCTTGAGTACAATGTTTTGCTATGTGACCCGTCTGTCCACATTGATAGCATTTATCACTCCAAGGCATAGGACAATCCCTAATAATATGGCCATCTACTCCACACCTATAACAAGTAACTCCTCTTATTCTGCCATATGAAGTTCCTGAACTTGAAGGTCTCCAAGTGCCACGACCCCTTGGACTTCCAGATCTGGGACTCTATGTTCTTTGACTTGACTGTGATCTTCCTTATCCACCATACCTTACAGATTCTGATAATTTCTGGTTTGACGTTCCAGCCCCTACGTCAAACTTTCCCTTTTTAAACTGTTCTCTCCTACCTAACAATTCTTTTACATCTTACTCCACAATTTTTGATTTATTCACCAAGTCAACATACCTTACCATCTCAAGAGCTGAAATTCGAGATCGTACACTTAACTCTAACCCCTGTTGGGATCTCCTACGTTTAGCATCTTCTGTGCGTACTAAATCAAGTATAACCGTGATAAAGTTGTAAATTGTTCTTCATACTCAGACACAGTTATCTTTCCCTATTTCAGAGAGATAAACTCCTACTCCTTCTGATATATATATATAAGTGGAAAGTACTACTCATTAAATACCTCTATAAATTGCTGCCATGTAATTGGTACTCCACCACCTTGGGAACCCATCATTCGTCTCATTGCCTCCCACCAATTTTAAGCTTCACCTTTCAACATGAATGCAAGCAACATTAGTTTTTTTTCATCAGTCACAACCATTACCTCAAAGATTGCCTCTAATTTCTGTAACCACTCCTCTGCCACCAATGGATCAGTTGCCCCGGTGAACTCTGGAGGATTCAGTTTCATGAATTGCTCGTGCAATGTACTAGCCCTTTGCATTGGTCTCATGGATTGATATTCAATGTATTGAGCTAAAACATTTACCACTCTATCAACTGCATCTGGTGGGTTTTAAACACCCTCTCCCTGTCGTCTTTGCCCCTGAACTGGAGCTGACGATGCTTCCTCCTTGGCTCTCATCGGTGAATCTCTTTGAGCCATTCTCACTGTATCAATTCAAGATTAGTATGCGACATATATGGCTCACATCAGCTTATTAACTCTAACTGACGCAAACAATACCCTACAATCCACTGCAATTCTAGACACTAACTCCAGAACATAGCCTCAGTTGTAAACCTTGGCTCCAAAAATCTTGACAATAGAACTTTGTTGTTAAACCTCAGCTCTGACACCAATCTGTAACGTCCGATCCTAATCAACCGTTATTAACATCGTCTTAGGACGAATGTGATCGCACAGGTCACCTACCCGTAAGCGAAACCTCAACATAATCCCACAGATAGAAATCTTATAGGAATAAATAACATCATATTAAATAAGTAAAAACCATCTCATAATCCTCCAACATACATCATTAAGAAAACTCTTAATCCACACTTATGAATATTACAAAACCACAAAATAAACAAACTCCAACAAGACTTTAATACAATGTACAATAATATACATGACTAATTATTTAACTACAGAGCTTCTCGAAGCTCCCTAACTCAACACCAACAGTGGACTGGACATTCCCCCATTTTCCTGTAAAATAACCTGTGTGGGTGTGAGCTATATATCAACGTGCTCACAAGATAATCAAACTCATAAAGACGGAATGATAAACATCCACTGAATTAATCATCAATAGATAATACACCATCAACAATGAACAAAATGCCTCTTGTGATGCAATGTATGATACACCACATATGTGCGCGCTATTTTGATAACATTAGCCCAATATATCGATGGCTTGTTATCAAGGATGTCCCACATCGACACCCTTTAGGTTAGCCCCACATCGGCTAAATCTTAGATTAGCCCCCACTTGGCTAAACCTCCTCTATACAATGCAAAATATGCACACAATGTATGAATTGTATGCAATTATCACCTCATAATCAAGCAATCACTACCAATATAGATAATACGACATTCAAGTTTATATGAGAAAGAATATTTTCAATTCCCACAATCAATCACCATCATTCATAACAAAGCATTCAGTTCAATATGAATAAGATCATCAATATCGCCACCTGATACCGCTTACTTTAAAATAGAACTACTCCTTCGGTTGAACTGGAATAGTATGATTTGCTTCCGAACCTACCAAATACCACAACGTCAAATATGATGAAATAGATGCTATAATTCATAACCAATGTATAATTATAGCTTATAGTCTTTAAACATATGATTGAGAACATCCATGATGTATTAGAACTTAATAGGATGTTAAACTCTTCCCCAATACAACCAAAGACAAGAAACCACTTTCACCGAAACCCAAGACAATGCAATAGGTCAATCTCATTTGAAAATAGGTTTAGAGACCTTTAAATTGATAGGTTAGGGGTCAAAAATACATTTTAGATGAAGAAGTTATGTCCAATGAAAGTTGGACTAAAATTTTGAAAAATTAGACTGTTGATAAAAATTTTAGGTCATCTTTAAACTACTATATCTCTCCATCTACAAAGAATTATAGTACCCACTTTATATCAATAGAAACTTCCATGAGTCTAGTTTTCAACGCTTCAAATGGTGCTTCATTTTGAGTTTTCTAGAGAAAGTTATGATCGTTTTACTGAAGTATGTCGAGTCTGCCAGTTATAGGTGTCGCCTCCTTAATCTCATGTGTTGCCTCCTTGAACAAGTGAGTCAAATTTTTGTTCAATGTGTCAACACCTCTGCACCAGGTGTCGACTCCTTGGACCAGAGACTAAAATTTTGCAACAAACTGCTTCTTGTGTCCACTCCTAAGGTCCGGGGGCGACCCCCCACATACTTTGGCTCGAAAATAAACTTCTTAACATAGGTTTGAAGTACTCATCACCATTCCAACACCACAACAAGTATCTCGAAGGTTCAAAATAAAACTCTATGACTATAGACAAGTTCTCAAACATCCAAAAACATACACAATATGACAAATTCAAAGCTTCCTCTTTGGAACCCTAATCACCCTGCTCCTCTCCACTTCCATTCAACCTCCATGGCATGAAATGACATGCTATTACACAACAATAGATAAAAATACAATGGAACAAGCATCAATATATAGTTCTCACCTCAAGGAATAAACACAAAAACTTTCTCTCTTGAATTCTTCTTCCTCGTCTTCTTTTCTCTTTTTTCTTTTTTTCTCTCTTCTTCTTTCTCTCCCAATAATCGTAGAACCAAGCTCCTCTCTCTCTTGTCTTGCAAGACACAAAATAGATAAAATGTGTATCTATTATCCACACATGTCACACACACACACTTGCTAGCAAAATTAGTGAAACACACACCTTTCACACATGAAGCACACACCTAGGTGTCTTAGGGTTAAACCCCCACCTAGCACCTCCTTGCTTCCTTAATCCACCTCTAATCCACGTAATTAACATAATTAATCGTACTTATGATAATTAATTATGATTAACATAAGATAAGCATGAAGATTAATTAAGCTAATTAATCATGGATTAAGCTCATGCTTAAAAAATATGATAATCCTCTCAAATGCAAGTCCTCATTAAACCATGCCTATCAAGTTCCTTGATTAAGGATAAACATGCACTACAAGCATGCTATTAAGCTAATTATGATGCTAAGCAAGTTAGAGTTTCATATAGAAACCCTAGGTTAACCTAACCCTAAGTAGCAAACCCTAGGTCAACCTTGCCGTAGTTAGTAAACCCTAGGTAAACCTAACCCTAGTTAGCCAATCCTAGGTTAACCTAACCCTAGTTGATAAACCCTAGGTTAGCCTAATTAGCCCTAGTTAGCCATCCCTAGTAAACCTAACCTAAATTGCTAAACCATATATCTTCAACCCCAAGTTTCCTAAAACAGAACTTTAAATCTAAATTATGTTCAAACTTATTTTCTAAAAACTCTTACTCTCTTGAGTATTTCATGGTCATTTTAATAAAACCTTCTTAAAAGATTTCATAATCTTTCAAATTGTTTTCGAAAGTTTTTGTGAACTTGGCTTAACAAAAATGACTAAATTCTTGTTGTTTTCAAAATGTCATTTCCAAAACAGTTTCAAAAGTCACAAAGGATGATCCTAATCTTTCATGGTTTGGGTTACCAAGGAAAAGTGAAATAGCAAATGAAACCTTCATGTTAGGGTTTCATACTCTAAGCATTTTCAAAACCTTTTCTAAAAATGATTTTCAAATTGACATTCTTAGAACAATCTTAATCTTTCCATGATTAGGGTTTTCAAAGAAAAGTGAGATAGTAGTAGTGACCTCCATGGTCCAAACTAGGGTTTCCCAACCCTAATGTTTCCAAAGGTATGAAAACAAGCTTCTAGCCCCCTCTTTGCTAAAATATTTTCTTAAAAATCATAACCCTTAGAGAGATTAGTCTATCTTATGATCAATTTCTAAAAGGGTGATGAAATATACAAACATACCTTTATAAGCTAAATAAAACTGATTTTCAAAACTTTTCAAAACAAATTCTCAAGAATTTTTACTTTCTTCTACTCCAAACTCCATTTTCAAAAATCTTTAATCAAGATTTCAAAAACTCTTGAGTTAGTTTCAAAACAAAAAACCTTCTCAAGTCGATTTCAAAACTCCTTAACTTAGTTTCAAAACACTTTCAAAAACTTTCTTGAGTCGATTTCAAAAATGCTTTCCAAACTCTCTTGGGTTCAAATTAAAATTCTTTCAAGCACTCTTTTGACTTCAAGTTTCAAAATCTTGATAGACTCTCCCAAGTCCATTTTTCAATGGTGCTCTAGCATGAACTTCAAATGACTTGACTCTCACCAAATGAGATACGTAGGCAACCTAAACAAACTTAGGTGCGGTCATCCCATCCTTCAAATGCACATTTTCTTAAAACTTCTTTTCCCGTCAAAACCCTTTTTAAAACTCTATTTAAAACTTCTCTTTTCAAAAAAATATTTTCAAAAACTACATCGTGTATCATTCTTTCTTAAAGTGATGACTAAACCTTCTTTTCATAAATATATAAGTGGATATTAGCAATCAAAGATTCAAGAGTAGACTAAGGGTGTAGATGACAATAACTAAGGAATAGCCCTGGACCCGGCTATGGTGCATACGTATAATATCAAAAATTATAATTTAATTAACAAAAACTAATATAAGTGATTAGTATCATACCTTTGAGGTCCCTCTACTTTGATCTCGAACAACAACAAGTAACTCTTGAGTAAGCTACAAATTCAACATCAAAAATCTTATTACTCGAAGAATAAAATAGTAATAGTAGACATTTTGTTTAGTTACATAACCCAGTAACCACCCATTCACTTATATTTTTTGACAAAATTACATTTTACCTTTAGATGATTAGGCCTGATTTTATAGATACCCCTTAAAAATTTAATTATAACACTAATTACCCTTGCACTTTCATAGCCACACTAGAACTCTTAACCCAACACCTCTACCTATGTTTAGAGAGCCGACCATGGCAAACCCACCATCCATTGTCCAGTTTCCGGTGGTGGATACCTGCTGCAATGGCCCAGCCAAAGCACTCCTTAACACCACCACCTTCTTTCATCTTCCTTATAGCTTAAGAACCTAACCACCCTTACAAACCAGCACAACTCCATTATCGATCTCTCTCTCTCTCTCTCTCTTTTTACGCATTGACACTTAAATGATCAAGCAGAATAGCAGACACTCCATCAACCATGTCTACGAAGAACATCTTTTATGTAGTTGGATGAGCACATGTCAAACACAAGAAACACCAAAGATAAATCAAGTATAAGCTTGCATCTTTCACTTCAAAATGCTCAATACCAGAATTTTCATTGTTTGTATAGTTTTACTTTCACCTTTTATAAGCACCCCATTTTTGTCCGCTCAGCAATCTTCAGTCCAAATTAATTCTTCCAATAAAATGTAACGACACTATCAAGCCCAAACTGGCTTTTCAAACTTTAGTCTAGTCAATTGGTAGCTTCCCGGGCCCGTAGATTGAAGGCAAAAAGATCAAAATGCCCTTAGACATTCTTGGTAGCTTCCTGAGATTGACTGATCTCTGAAACTAATGCCAAACACCGTCGGAGTGGTGGAAGCACCTATAAAACTATCAAGCTATCGGAGTGACAGAAGCACTCACAAACCCCCACATCGTCAGAGTGACGAAAACACTCACAAACTTTAAAACGGTTCATTTCTAGCAGTTGCTAGCCCGCTCATGTAGAATGTCCATTATGCCCTTTGGCATTCGGTAATTTTTCGAGATTAGGCAGTCTTCAAAAAAAACACCAAACTATCAGAGTGACAAAAACACTCACAAACCTTTAAGTCGTTGGAATGACGAGAACCCTCACTAGGTCGACACAAGTATGCCTTCAAAACCCTCAATGTCAGGGGACCGAAAACATCTTTTGGCCGTGACACATTTTTTGGAGAAAAGAGAGACCAATGAAAACCAACTAGTCACAACCGTCGGAGTGATGAAAACATTCATAAACCTAGGTCAACACCGATGCCTGCTAGCCCGTCTCGATGAAAAATGATCAAATTGTCCCTTGGGCATAATGACACGTCTTGTGAGAAAGTACAAACTCCTCGAGATGATAAGTCCATCCAAACCGAAACGTCTTGCAAGAAAGTACAAACTCTTTGAGACAATAAGCCATCTAACTTGGCACATCTTTGAGAAAGTACCAAGTCCTCGAGACTGTAAGTCCATCTAACCCAGCAGATCTTCGAGAATGTACCAAGTCCTCGAGATGGTAAGTCCATCTTCCAGGATTATTCTCGGGCAGTTCAACATGTTCAATATGCCATTCCAGTCGAGCCCGGACCAATTTTGGTGATACTCGGTAAAAATGACCAAACGGTCCCAGGGCATTCTAGCATATCCATCGAGAAAGTACCAATCCATTGAGGCAGTAAGGCCACTTTCACAAAAATGTCTCTAGATAGTCTGACATATTTGATATGCCACTTAAATCCATCCTTACCCCATTTCGGCAAGTTCCGGTCACAATAATCGTTTTGCCCCTGGTGGCCAGGGCATTTCCTAAACCACGCTGACTCTGGGTACCAAACCGGCATTCATTGGGATACCCCGCTGAACATCCCCATCCATTTTCAAGTGAGTCCCTTGTTACACCTGAATTTTTCGCACTCGAGGAATACACACACAAGCGGAAAAAATACTGTACTCTCTCGTTAGAACTCATCCTCGTAGAAGAATGAGTGCGACTAGGTTTGAATGGAAAATTGATTTGAATAAAGGGCTTTTGAGAAAACAATTTGGAGTCGCCACCTAATTTGATTAAGGTGAGTTAGGTCACCTAAAAACTAAGCCCAATCCGAAGATTACACTTACGGTTTTTGAAAATAGCTCTTCAAGAGAGGGTTTTTAAGAAAACAGGATGTTTGGCGACCTTTAAAAAATATTTAAGCCCTTGTTTGAAAACAACTCCATTTGATCTTTCAAAAACAGTGATCCTAGGTTCAGAGGTTGGTTACGTGTAGGGAAGATGTACTAAGCCATCACCCTACCCCGCCATTGCGGTACCTACATGTCTATTCACCCTAAATTCACCTAATAAAGCCTTCAATTAACAAATGTCCAATTCTATCCACTTTAGAAAAGAATGTTTAAAAGAATGATGCATGAGATGCAAGTGTAAGAAATAGATTTGGAAATAGATTTGAAAAAAAAGAGATGGAAATTTAAAATTGGAAATAAAGTTTTGGAAATTGAAATTGAAGATTTGAAAATAGATTTTTGGAATTGAAAATTTGGAAATAGATTATGGAATTGGAGATTTAAATAGAGTTATGGAATTGGAGTTTTGAAAAAAGTTGTAGAAATAAAAGTTTGAAAAAGGTTGTGACCGCACCTATGAGATTTGTCTACATATCCTTTTGGAGGAATCAGGTCAGTCATAGTTCGGATAAGACTTCGATAAAAAATAGAAGGTTTTGATTTGAAAAAAGAGTTTGATTGAAAAAAGGAGTTTGGTTTGAACTTATAATAGAAAATTGAAATTTGAAATTAAAAAGATTGAACTTCGATTTGGAAAGATAAAACTTGAAAGAAGGATTTGGACTTATTTTGGAAAGATTGAGATTTAGGAAACCTAGACTTAGGAAAGATAGGATTCAAGAAGGACTTGAGATTTAGAAAGATTTGACTCGAATGTTGGACTTGGAAGATTAGGGAAAGATTGGGTTTAGGAAAGGTTCAAATTAGGAAAGTTCTATTTTAGGAAAGTTTTCGAATTAGGAAAGTTTCGATTCAAGAAAGATTTGGGATTTGAAAAGTTTAGAATTTAGAAAGTTTTAACTTAAGAAAGTATTGAATTTAGAAAGTTTTGAAATTTAAAAAGTTTAGGATTTGGAAAGATTTGAAATTTGAGTTTTAGAAATACTTGAGATTAGGAAAGGTTTAAGTTTAAGAAAGGTTTGAAAACTTAAAGTTTAAGGGAAGATTTGAAAGTTTAATTTTTGGACACTTAAGGTTTAGGAAAGTACGAGATTAGAAAGGATTTGAATTAGGAAAGATTTGGAGTTGGAAGGATTGAGATTCCTATTTCTTAAAACAAGGGATTGGATTTTGTTTCTAAAAAAGGTGTTTTGATTTTATTTCCAAAAACGGAGAATCGTATCTAGTTTCCTAAATGGTGAGATTGGATTTGGTTTGCTAAAGAGAAGATTGGATTTGGCATGGATTTGGAAAGTGAAGTTTTAGAAATCCTAAATTTGGAAGACTATAGTTTTGATGTAGCAAAATAGGTTTTGAAAACTTATGATTTAGATGTAAAAAAGGAGATTTTAGAAACCTAAGTTTTGAGGCAAGATAGAGAATTAGAAATCATGTTTTTGGGAAGAAAAATTAGGGTTTCCTAATTGTTGGCTTTAGGGCTTGACTTGGGCTCCAAGATAAAAAAAATTTTGGAAAGAAAAGGATTTTGGAAGGAAATCTTAAAAAGGAGTTTTTGGAAAGCGAACTTTTAAAAAGAGAGTTTTTGGAAAAGAATTTTTGAAAGAGTTTTTTAAGAAAGAAACTGAAGGAACGTTTTTAGAAAGTGAATTTTGAAGAGAACTTTTTGGAAAAGAGTTTTTAGGAAAATAAGTTTTGTGAAGGGAAGTTTTAGAAAGCAATTTTTGGAAAGAAAATTGGAAAGAGTTTTTTAGAAAACATATTGGAAAAGAGGTTTTGGAAAATAGATGTAAAAAGAGATCTTGGAAGGGAATTGAAAAGAGGTTTTGGAAAGTTCATAAAAATATCTCACTTCCCTAAAGTGATTCTAACCATAAGAAGGCTAGAACTACTTTATGATAGCAGTTTTGAGAACAAGAAGGATTTTTAAAATATGGACCATATTCGTCACTTTAAATGTAACACTTTCCTAAAGCAACTCTAGCCATGGAAAAGCTAGAATTACCTTAGGATTGTGGTTTTGAAAACAAGTCTTGAAGAAGAAAATTTAATGCAAGTTGTGAAAATGATTTTAATGCGAGTTTTGAAAACTAATTGGAAAACGAATTTTAGAGGAATGCAAGATCATGATATCCACAATGCAAGTTAGGGTCGTGAACATACAAGGTTAAGGCTTCACTACATAATCAAGGAAGCTGAACTCATGTGGTCTCCGGTTAGACTAAGAGAAAGCCCCAGACACAGTGACTCTTAATAGCCTAATCCTATACATGGAGCGGAAAGTTCCTTGTTTCAAGCATGCAAGAAATGGGGGGAAAGAAGATAGGGGATTAAAATAGAAGAAAACCCAAGTGGGTTCGGAGAGAGAAGAGAGAGGGGGAGTTGCGTAAACGTAAATAAGAAGCCTACCTTGTGACTTCTTTATTTGCTTTGTTTTACTTGCTTGCTTTGCTTCGGTCCTCACTTCGCTTTGCGTCAGTCTTCAAAGGCTTGTCTTGATCTTCGAGAGCTTCGGGTTGCAGCACTTCAAGTCTTCAATGGAGGCTTTGGAGGCTAGTATAGAAGTGTATATGAGTGTATGGGAGCGAGGGTTTGTGTATGGAGGGTAGGGTTTGGGGAAACTTAAGGAAGACTAGGGTTTAGGGAGGTTACGAGCTCTGTATATTGAAGAGAGGAGTTTTTAGACTGAGTTTGTAGACTTTTTCTACGTTGGAGGAGGCTCTGTATTTATAGACAGAGGAATGACCTAGCGCTTGTTGTAGTGGCGCCAGGCAAAAGTTTACATTGGCGCCACTAGGAGTGGCGCTAGGCCAAAATTTGGCTTGGCGCCACTAGTAGTGGCACCAATCACTTAGGAAAGTTTTAAGATTGGCAAGTAACGTATCTTCAGAAGATTTGGGCGCTTGTACTAGTGACTATCATGTAACTTTTAGCCTGGCTTCACTAAGAGTGACTTCGGAAAGTCCAAGAATGATTTGAAGGGGCTGAAAATGGCCCGAAGGGCTAGAAAGGGACAAGAACCCTTAGAACAGTGTCCTAGAGGTGTGGACTTGAAAAATGATGACAAGATATGTTGGAAGGGTTGACTGGGCCATCAGGGACAAGACGGTTAACTGGGACGGAAAGCTGCCAGGATAGACTCTGAATATCCCGGAAGAAGACTGGAAGCCTGGAAACATTAACTAGAATGTTCTAGGAGGTTACCGGTTCGATACCCAGAGCCGGTGTGGTCGGAAAAGGAGACCGGCCCACTACGAGCAAAATGGTCATTTTGTACCAAGTTTGCCGGAACTGACTTGGAATGGTCCAAAAAGATAACGGAAGGTTAGGAATACTATAAAAAGCATTCTCGGGAGATTACCAGTTTAATAACTAGAGTCGGTGTGGTTCCCGGGGCGTTCGGATGCGTAAGGGGCAAAATGGTCATCTTGACCAGAATGTCACGGAACTAGCCCGAAACTGACCGGAAGGCACCTAAAGGTGCTACATATTCTTTAAAACAATCGTGGAAGGGTAGACTTATCGTTCTAAGAACTTAGGCACTGTCTTGAGAAACGTGTCAGAAATGGCCTTAGGGGCAGTTTGGTCATTTTTCACCGAAGTCGGCTAGCAGGCACTGGTGTTCACCTGGGTTTTGAGTGTTTCCGCCACTCTGACAGTAGCCCCGTGATATAGGGATTTTCTGGCAATTTCCTATATCGACCTATTTACAAGTGTTTCCGCCATTCTGGCGGTTGTGATGTTTACGAGTATTTCCGTTACTCTAACGAGTCGCGACCATTTCAGAGACTGCCTAATCTCTAGAAGCTGCTAGGTGGATTTAGCGCATGAGGAATCAACTTTCTCGGAAGGCGTGCCAAACTGGGCATTCCTACATTTGCGGGCTAGCAGGCACCAAAGGTGGACCATTCTACATCTCGGGGACTTAGGGTCTCGTCCTGGTCGACGGGTTCGAAGGGACTTACTGTTTCGAAGCGTTTCTCAGAAAACGTGCCAGAAAGGATGGACTTACCGCCTCAAAGAATCAACTTTCTCGAGTGTGCCAAATTTAATTAGAATTGGAATTGGACTTGAAATTGGAAAGGGGACTTACCATCTTCGAAAAGACGTGCCCATTGGAGTTGGATTGAACAATGCCCCTAAGGGCATTTTGGTCATTTTGCCTTTGGGCCCGGCGAAGCGATTAATTGTCGGGATTAGACTTGAAAAATTGAGTTGACTTAGAATATGTCCATATCAACTTGAATACAAGTCTGGACAGACTGGAGACTGCCGAACGGGCAAAAATGGGGTGTTGATATCCCTTGACTCGAAACACCTCTAAGTCAACAAAAGTTTCCCAGAGCATCTCACAAATGCTTCACTAGGGTTATTTATTTATTTATTTTTATTCCTTGATTAAAACACATCATCAAATGACTTGAGAAATGTGTAAATCAGGGAATTCTCGAAAGCCTTTCCATAGGTCTTTCCATCAATTCGGCTTAATCGAAAAGATCGTTTCCCCAAGCATCCGATCCAGTGGCCTGAAAGTTGCCACTTTGAAAACCCTTGGAGCATCTCACAAACGCTCTGCTAGGTTTAACTTTTTCTTTAATTCCCTAATTAAAAAGCACTGTCAAATGACTTGAGAAATGCATAAATTAGGAAATTTCCTGAAGCTTATCTGGAGGATTGGCCATCTAAATGGTTTGATTAAGGAGGTCACCTCCCGAAAGCCATGATCATGTGGCACAAAAACTACCATTTTTAAAAACCCAGTGAACGTGTCACAGACGCTCCAAAAAACTTATTTTTGTGCACGCTTCTTGATGAAATATCTCTATCATCTGAAATCCTTTGGAGCTCCATGAGGGCTCTTGGTTCATAAGAAAGATCAGGGAAATATCGCGAACGCGACTGATTTTTTTGGATCTTTTTTGGACTGCACAAATTTCAAGGCGAAGTCATTATAAAAGTTATTGGTAGCGGAGCGTGGGCTACATGCGCCCAAATCTTGATTAGATTAGACAAAACTTTCCTTGTAGCTAAGTTAGGGTAGTATAAGGAGTGCCATGTGGCACTCAAAAATTGGAACAGTACAGGCACACGTATTACATGTAATATCTCGAACATCTATTATTTGAATTAATATGAATTTTTCTAAATTTTATATTATTCTAATGTGCCTTTAGGTCAAGATGACCAATAGCAATGTATGTTGTAACATATGCTCCTAATGTGAGACGCATGAGATTAATTCTCATGTATATCTCCTAATTACACACACATAGCTGCCGTAGAAGAGAAAGAGGAGAAGAAGAAGAAGAAGAAGAAGAAGAAGAAGAAGAAGAAGGAAGAGAAGAGAAGAGGTTGAAGAGCTATACACAAGCTTGAAAGCCATTGTTGGAGCTTAGAAAGCTTTAGAAAGAATGGTATGAACTATAAACCTTGTGTATACTTGTGTGTATGTGTGTCGTAGTTGTGTTAGGTGACTCCTTTGAGTCCAAATTAGTTGAGTTTTGAGAGTTTATAAGCTTCCATAAATGGATTGGGAGTTGGGGTTGAAAACCCCCAAATGTGTTTATGTTAGATTTGAGATTTCAAACCCCAGATCCCTTTAAGATATTTTAATTTTCTTGGGTTAATCTTTGAACCTTAGAAGTATTGGTAGAGTTTGGTAGAGGTTTGATTTAACTTTGGTTGGGAAAAACCCATTTTCTCGCACCAGTCGCAGGCCAAGCGCAACAGTGCGAATGCTGGTGACTGGCCAGCTTTGACACTGTTTAGTAAAACAAGCATAACTTACTCTAAAAAATTTAGATTTATGCACCATTTGAAGCGTTGAAAAATAGACTCATAGAAATTTCTACTCATATAAATTTTGTACTCTAATTTCTTATAGATTATGAGATATTGAATTTTAAATTTGACCCAAAATTTCTGTCAGCAACATTGTCTTTCAAAATTTTAGTCCATTTTTCATGGGACATAACTTCTTCATCCGAAATGTATTTTTGACCCATAACCTATCAAATTAAATATATTTAAGCCTATTTTTAAGCAAAATTGACCTAGAATGTAATCTCATTTTTATAGTGATAATGAGAATGAGAATGAAAATGAGAATCTGAAATGTAATCTCATTTTTATAATGAGAATGAGTTGCATTGAATGAACCAGTGTTGAGGTATCAATATTTTAAACCTCAACTTTTATGTTCTTGCATTGCATCGAAATCTTGTGTTTGATTCTTCTATGTACTCTATGTGTAGGAACATCTTTATTTAGCATCAATCCTCATGGATAGATATGAGTAATGATATGCCATGAGTAAAACCGTATTACTTTCCAAATGTTTTAAGTCCAATTGCATTTCATGCAATGTTTTCCTTATGATTTTAATACATTAATATTTATGCTCAATTATAAATATAATACTTTTAAATGCATGCAAGTTATACTTATGTTATGAATCGAAACCCATAGACTAAAATGTTTACATGAAAGAGATATAAGATTTCCAATGTATAGTGCCAACTCGAGATCTTTTCATGGCAAGACCTTAAATTCGCCCGATAGTCCTACGGTAGGAGACGTGAAATAAATTATAATTATGTTCGGAGACATCGCTTGGCCTAAAGAGCCTTTGTGCGACTTAAAAAGGTTACTATAGAGCCTAGCTCATATGTCGAGTTGTAGCACACTTATGCATTTAGAATCAGAACCAAGATATGTTCAAATGCTTAAGACAAGTTATGTTATGCTTTATCAGGAACAAAGATATGTCGCATCTCTCTTTTACGATACCATGTACTGAAACGATAGAGTGTTTCAATATAATGCTTATGCTACCTATGATTTCAAGTCTACGCTTTCACGTTTTCAAGTTCATGCTCTATATGCATAAATGTTTATTTATGTCGATACACTGGACATAAATGTTAGTCCATGGTATTTTCATGCTCATGCATCATTGTTATTCGCTAAGCATTAGCTTACGTTTTCTCAAATATTTTCAGGTAGCCAATCTAGGAGACCCTAAGAGGATACTATATGTGAATTTTGAGCTACGACTCACGGGCTTATGTTATGTTATATGTATTTGGGCTGGACGTTAATATTTTGTAATATTATAAATGATATAATCGTGGCAGTCTCAAATTGGCTTATATGTACGTTTATGTTTTGGATTAGGCATAGCTCTGCTATGTATGACACAAGTTATATTTTAAATTATAAAAATTATACTTTCGCAATTATGTATCATTTTAAATGATTATGCATAGGTGTTCAACTAGGTTATGTAATGCGGTCTTGGGTAGTCTTGCTACTGGCCGGTCATGTACTTTAAATCTACTTAGGCGAGGTTACGAGGCATGACACTACATATGCTTAGCCAATTTTTGGGTAGGCGTACCCAAGAAACTTTACCTATAAATACAGGTCTCCCCCCTATTTATTCCATAGATGAAAATAGTGAGAAAACTCTGCCAAAATAGCTCCAGAACTTCTGAAATTTCAAAAACCCTAAGTCTCTAAAACATTCAAGCCTCTTCGAGCTTCTTCATGCTCAAGCCCCTTCAAGCTCAAGCCCCTTCAACCATAGTGGATTAAAGATGTCTAAAGGTTAAAGGTGAAGCTCTATTTACATTTACACTTCCCCCATTCCTCTCTTTTCCCTCCAAGCAACAAAGCCCTCAGTAATTATAGTACTCCATTAGCTTGTTTGGGTAATTCAGATAGGTTTCGAGCTGTGTAAATGACCTTATTCTAGGTTTTTCGATACCCTGAATCCATTTATGATGTTTGTTTGATCAAATTTGAATCATAGAATGGTGATCTAGAACTACAGTGAATGAACTGTAAAAATTAAAATTGTAATGTTTCAATGGTTAGGCGTGATTGAATTTCTATAAAATTTTAATATGGTGATCTTGATGATAAAATTTAATAATATCCAAGGAATTGGATCTGATAGTGATGAATTCCTATTTATTGCTCTTACTCTTCAAGATTATTGGATATGATTATTGTTGGTTATAATTACGATGCAATGATTTGCATACTAATGTTATTATGGTATTGCAATACTATATTGAATATTATTGTTATTGAGACATACATTGCATTAATCGTGTAGACATAATGGAGTTCTAATAACATGCATTTGATATTGAATGAGAAATTGTGTTAACGATAAAAGATGGAATTCTAATGAAGGTGATTTAAAGAAATTTAAAATTATAAAATAATAAGTATGAGAATGTAAGCAAGTAGAGATTGTTCCTCCCTTAGGTGGAAAACTAAAAATTACCTTGGCCAAGAGTTTTATTGGTTCAGTATACCGTAAGGTGAAATTCCTTGATAATGTGTAGGTGGGTGGCACCGAGGATGAAAGTTCCTAAAGCCACTGCCCCCCAAATTGAGATAGGATTAAGAGTAATGTAAAAATTGAAAAAGAACAATCAGATATGGAGATTATATGGCATTGAACTCAGGAAATGGTAAAAAAATGAAATAAAGGAATAAGAAGAATATATTGCATTGAAGTGAAAGTCAATTTATCATATGTATTATAGTTTATTATTGTTATTATTCCTATATTTTGCTTGTACGCAATATGTGTATGTTGGATGTTCTGAATTACTGGGTGTAAACTCACACCCTACGAGATTTTGCAAATTTAGGTTTGAACACGAAGACAAAGATTTTGAGCTAGCTAAATATTAGTTAGATTTTTATTGTTTTACATCTGATTAGCATTGTGAGCAATTTTGTATTGTATTTTGCATTCCAATTGTGCCTAAGATTTTTGAGATTTGAATTATAATTTTGAGAGACGTATAGATGCTCTTTTGTATCCATGGGTTTTATTAAATGAGTATTCTTATTTTGGAGACATTGGAAATTTTGTACTATTTTTCTTAAAAATTAGTTTATTTTTATTTTATCACCTACAACTTTTCGAGCGTGAGTGCCTCAGCCAGAAATTGTCAAATGCTATAATCAAACTCCAATAAGCCACATTCCTCAACTACTTGCTCGAATGTTGAGTATCCAATTCCATCAACAGTTAAGAGTTCTGCAAAATAATTAGAGCCCCTTACATAATTTGGTAAAATTATCAAGTAAAATCTATTCCATGTCCTTGTACACAACTCGTTAAATAAAATGTATGAGATATTTTGGAAATGATAGAATCTAACCTCTTATTGGTTTGGTAGGTGGATTTATAAACGCTCCATCGATGGATGCATAAGGATTATTAGAAATTTAAATATCATCCATAAAGCCTCAGGAGCACAAACCATCTCGCATCAATAAACTGCTATATTTCATCATAGTTGAGGACTAGACAAACTTCAAGTAATACTCGATTAGGGCCCTTATAAACATATTTATACAAATATTTCACATTCGTAATACTTCTGCCTATTTCCACATTGATATGACAATTATACATCAAAATGAGTCATGGGTTGTATAGAATAACCTAACTATTATAAATCAAGGTTTCTATTTTATTATGTAATTAAACCAACCCTTCTTATCGTCTTCGATAAATTAAATACGAATAATTTCCCAATGTGGTGACAATAGAAAATGGTTTAGGATAATTTTTTTTACATCTCCCATTTTTCATGCAAGGGCACTGAACATTATACATACTGCATAGACCATGGATCATGTGTGTCAGAACAGCATTATAAAGTTCAGGCTCTTTTTCTTTTTTTGAAATTTCTACTCTTACCACGTGATCGTAATCATCTGTAGTCAATTACATATAAGTATGCAATAACTGTGCCTAGAACATATTTGGTAAGAATATCTTTTTTCAACTCTTCAAATTTGGATTAAAACACTATAGTAAGTAGATCAAAACGATCATAAGGAGCTTGTCCAGATAATAGCTCATTATGAATTTCCTTATCAGATTTACCATACTTCTAAACTAAGATCAAAGTACATATTTGAAGTTGAAACTCATTGCAGCATGAACACATCCCTTATAATACTATACAACTGAAATGTGCTCAATAAATACAACCAAAATGCAACAAAGTTCACCTAATGACGTCTCCCTTGTTTTCATTTCTAACGACAACAAGAACCACATAAAATAATCTATAAAAGCCTTAATATTTGTAAACTTGGCAAAGAGATAGGCCACCAAGGCAAAAAAAAAGAGCAAGGCAATGAATAACACTATCGAATAATAAACCACAGTTTCTTGTTCTGTAATGTAAAATGATGTGGAAACAATAGCCCAGTCTGTAGTGGCGGTTCTCACATTAATTTACAGTGGATAAAGCAAAACGGCCGCTTTTCGCCAGAGTCGGGATATATTATGCCTAAAGTAATCTAAGTGAGAATAACCAAAAGCACTCATGAACATATTCCTGGAGCGTCATCAACAAACTCGTCAATCTGTAAAATTCTATAGAGTCTTGAGTTCTTATTAACAAGAAGCAGTTGGTAACCTCAGGTAATGTAAGCACCCCATTTTTTTCCCGCTCGGCAATCTTTGATTCGAATCGGTCTTAGGTAAAATGTCACTACATTATCAAGTCCAAACCGGTCTTTTAAAACTATAGTCAATTCAAATGGTCACTTTCAGGCCTGGAGGAACCCATTTGAAGCCAAATGACCAAAATGCTCTTAAGTACTTTACGCACTTTTCCAAAACCAAGCGGTCTCCAAAACCAACATGCCAGTATCGGAGTGACAGAAACACTCATAAACCTTACGCGATTTACTTCTAGCGCTAGCTAGTCTGCCAATATAGAATGTCTGTTGTGCCACTTGGCATTTGGTAAGCTTCCCGAGATCAAGCAATCTCCGAAATCAATGCCAAAACTGCCGAAGTGGTGGAAACATTCACAAACCATCAAAATGACGGAAACACTCACAAAAAAGTCAACACGGGTAAGCCGCTAAACAACCTAGTGTCATGGGACCAAAAGCCACCCTTTATCATGGCACGTTTTTTAGAAAAAAGAAACTTTTGAAAACCAACTCATCACAACTGTCAGAGTAATGAAAACACTCATAAACCCAAGTCAGCACCAGCGCCTGCTAGCCTGACACATTGAAAAATAACCAAACTGCCCCTTCGGCACTTTGACACATCTTTTAAGAAAGTATAAAATCCTCAAAGCGATAAGTCCACCCCCTTTCGACTGTCTCTTGATAGTTAATCAAACTAACTCCAAGCCAACTCCGATGATACCTGGTCAAAAATGACAATCTCGCCCCCAAGCACCTTGGCACGTCATTTGAGAAAGCACCAAATCCTCGAGATGGTAAGGTCACCTTCCAATAATGCTCCTCGACAGTCCGGCATGACCAAAATGCCATTCAATCAGGTTTCGGTCCTATTCCGATCAATTTTGATCAAAATGATTATTTTGCCCCTAGTGACTTGGGCCCCCCGATCTAACTACACTGACTCTGATAATCAAACTGGCATCCACCAGGATACTCCAAAGAGGATCCCTGACCATTTTCAAGTGAGTCCTTTAACTCGAAACCCCCTTAAGTAAATAAAAGCTTCATAAAACATGTCACAAATGCTCCACCAAAGTTGACTTTTCTTCATTTTCCTAATTCAAAATGCACTGTCAACTGACTTAAGTAATGCATAAATTAGGGAATTCTTCGAAGCTGTTCCAAAGGGCTTTTCATCAATACAGCTTAGTTAAGACTTTCGCTTCTTGAACTCTTCGATCATGTGGCACAAAAACAGCTACTTTGGGAAACTAATGAAGCGTATCCCAAAAGCTCCTGGAAGCTTATTTTTATACACGCTTCCTGAGGCAATATTCTTCCATCCGAAATCATCCAAGGCTCCCCAAAGGCACCTGTTTCAAGAGAAACTGTAGAGGAACGTTGTGAACGTGCACGATTCTCCTGGATCTTCCCTGAATGGCACAAACATCAAGGCAAAGTCAGCATAAAAGTTTTTTTGCAATGAAACATTTGGTATATGCACCCAAAAAATAATCAAATCATCTAAAAACTTGCCTTACAGAGCTGGGATAGTACATGAGTGCCACGTGTCACTCAACCGTACGTTGAGGATAGGCGCATATAGTATATGTGCCTGACTTAATTTTGGCCAGGTGCACCTGCTACATACGCCAGCCATGAGGGGTTTTGCGTATAAATATCAGGCCACCCCTAGCTCATTTTCGCAAGCAAAAATAGCAGTGAAACTCTGCCAACATTAATGTAGACCCTCCGAATTTCAGTATAAGGTAAGGGTTTAAGATATTCTTACTCTTATTGAATTGAATGTCTTATTATCAATATTGATGTTGATTGTTGAATTATGAGGTCGGCATTACGTATAACATATATTGTGTGCATGACTTGCATTCCACTGTTGGAGATTAAGTTGATGTGGGATTAACCTAAGTATTAGTCAATATGGGATTAACCTAAAGAGTATCGATGTGGGACATTCTAGATAATATGCCAGCCATGTATTGGGTAATGTTATCAAAACAACGCGCTCATATGTTGTGACATTAAACATTGCACCACAAAGAGGCATTGCATTACATAAGACATTTCTTAATGCTGATGTGGATTATCTATTGGTGATTGATTCAATGTTTATCTTACATTCGTTCTTTATGAGTTTGATTATCTTAGTGAGTACGTTGATAATAGCTCACACCCACATATATTGTTTTATAGGTAAAAGGAGATGAGGTCCAGTCCACTTCTATTGGTGTCGAGTTGATGAGTTGCAGAGAGCTCTTCTAATTTGAGTTTTAGCTTTTGTATATGTTGCACACTTGAGTGAGAATGTTTTGCAGTTCATTTATATTTTTCCCTTGTAATAATGTGAGAGTTTGTTTAGTAGTTCTTTTATGTATGTATGGCATTTGTGAGATTGTTTTATACATAATGATGTCATTATCCCTTACATGATTCTCATCTTTGGGGTTGTTATGAGGTATAATTCACAAGTAGGTAATCTATGCGATCACACTCACTCTAAGATGGTGTTAATGACGCCTGATTAGGAGTGAGTATGACATTTGAGGTTAGAATGGTCCCTATGGAACACTCACCCTTAGTGGTTTTCTCCAAATCAACCGTATGAACCTTTGCTCATTTGAGTGGTTTTCCAAGACAACCTTTTTCAAAAGAGGTTTTCAAAACCTTAATCTCTTAGTTTTCATCAAAATAGTTTTTCAAACTATAGTATTTCATATTATTTTCAAAATTTTACACTCTTGAGTTAGTGGTTGTAATGGTCCTAATAAAACCCTTTTGAATGGTTTCCCAAAATCAACTATATGAACCCTACACTCTTTTAAGTAGTTTCAATCAAATGGTTTTCAAAACTTATCTTTCTTTTGAGTTAGTTTTCCAAAAGGTTTTTACATGAAACAATATTTTTCTTATATAAAATGACATTTTTCCAAGCACTCCTTCAAGGTTTTTCACATAAAAGATTTTTACAAAAAATAATGATTTTCAAAACATATTTTCAAAGTTCATACATAAAACCACCCTTTCTAACTTTCCAAAATCACTAGGTTCAAACTCTAGTCCAAAACCACTTTTCAAAACCCTAGGTTAACTTGACCCTAGTTGTCCAACCTTAGGTTAACCTAACCCAACTTAGTTAACCCTAGTTCATTTAACCCTAGTTAGTTAACCTTAGGTCAACCTAACCAAGATTAGTTAACTTCACAACTCTAATTTCAAGGCCTTTTGAATCATCTCTCAATTGAGGACCTTTTTCTTTTAAAACATGTTTCCGAAATATTATACTCTCTTAAGTTTAAAAAAAACCATAACTCCAAAGTCTTTTCAAATGATTCCATACTCCTCTCAAAAAAATATTTTCAAGAGCTCTTTTAAACTTTTCTTAACCAAAAATGCCTAGACACTTATATTTTTCAAAAGTTGTTTTCAAAAATATTTTTTCAAAACTCCCTAAGGTGATCCTAATCCCTTCATGGTTAGGGTTTTCAAAGAAAAAATAAAACATCAAATACAACCTTCAAGGTTGTTCATGTTAAGATTCTAAAACCTTAAGCATTTTCCAAAGCCCTTTTCAAAAATGATTTTCAAGAGTCATACCCTTGAAGTAATCTTAGGCTTTCCATATTTAAGGTTGTTCAAGGAAAGTGAGATACCAAGTAAGCTTCTATAACCCTAAAGTTTTCAAAACTCTAAGGGAAGTGTCTAACCCTTTTTCTATAAAGATTTTCTAAAAACCATAACCCTAAAGGAGTCTAGTTGATTAATAACTAGTCTCTCAAGGGTGATGAAAAATTTCAAAGTACCTTTCGTAAGGTATACAAAAAATGATTTCAAAAACTTTTCATATACAAGTTCAAAAGAGCTTTTACCTTAAGCCTATCCAATCTCTAGTTTCAAAAATCCCTAATCAAGCTTTCAAAACATCCCAAGTTCTATTTCAAAAATGTTCCAAAACTCCCTTGTTTTCAAAAATATTTCAAAACTCCTTAAATTGATTAAAAAATATGTCAAAATTCTCTCAATTCGTTTTCAAAAAATTCCAAAAATCTCTCAAAATTCCATGTCCAAAATATTTTCAAATCTCTCAAGTTCTATTTCAAGTTAAAATTCTTGAATCCAAACTTTCAAAAACCTTCCACAACTCCTGTGAGTCTCCTTCCAATCAGGCATTCGCCTGGACTACGAATGACCTGATTTTCGCCAAATGAGATACGTAGGCAATCTAAAATGGTGTGGTAATAATCTTTTTAAGTGAAATGTTCTTTTTTGGAGACTTTTCATCTTTTAAAATTTCTATATCAAATCATTTCAAAAACCTTCTATTTCTCAAATATCTTTTTTTTTTTTAGAAATATATGCATCATGCATCATTATCCCAAAAGTGATGACCAAACCCTATTTTCAAAATTCTAAAGTGGATACAAGTGGACATTAAATAACCGGCGATTAAAGTGAGTGAATTAAGAGTGAATAGACATGTAGGTACCGAAAGGGTGGGGTAGGGTGATGATCTTAGAATATATTCCCTACGCGTAATCAACCCCAGACCATAGATTTCTAGTTTCAAAGACCAACCCAGAGTCACATTTTCAAAAAGGGCTTTAAAATGTTTTTAAAAGGTTACTAAACAAACCTATATTCTTAAAACCTCTTAAGAGGATATTTTCAATATATTTTCTAAAAACCTAAGTCTTGTCTTTGGATTATGCTTATTTTTAGGTGACCTGGCACATCTTTAATTATGTTAGGTGGCGACCTCTATTTTTCCTAAAAGCCCTTATCCGAATCTATTTTCAAAATCAAGCTTCTGTCGCACTTGTCCTTTTCCGAGGGTAGATTTTAGTAGAGAGAGTATCGGGCTTTTTCTCGAGCCAAGAGGGCTTGAGTAAAAACCGGGGTGTGACAGGTAACGTGGAGTGTTTTGTGGTATTGATGATTTTCTAAATTTAACCTTTTGGTTGTTATAGGTAAGAATAATAGGTAGAGTAAATAATTGCTTTTGTTTGGTAGTTAGGGAACCTTAAAAATTAACATAGCATCAAATTTAGGAGGACACCAATCCAATGTTCTCCCTTTATCTATTAGAATATATAACAATTGAAGTTTTAGAGGTTGTTTGTAAAATCGAGCTTAACCATAGGGAGGTGTAAGCACCCATTTTTGCCCGCTTGATAATTTTCAGTCCAAACCGATTCTCTAGTAAAACTTCACAACACATTCAAGCCCCAACTGGCTTTTCAAAGATTAAGTCAAACCCTTCAAGATCAAGATAATCGCTTCTAGGCCGAGAAGGCCTAAACTGGAGCCAAAATAACCAAAATGCCCTTAAGCATTCTAAGCACCTTTTTGAGACCGGGTAATTTCAGAAACCAAGTGCCAACACCATCAGAGTGATGGAAACACTCACGAACCTTAAACGGTTCACTTTCGGTGCTTGCTTGCCCGCTGACGTAGAATGAATGTTATGTCCCTAAGCATCAAGTAGCTTCATGAGATCAAGTGATATTTGAAACCAATCACCAAAACCGCCAAAGTGGTGGAACCACTCACAAAGTATCAAGCCCTCGGAGTGACAGAAACACTCACGAACAGGTCAACACAAGCACACTGCCAGGAACATAGTGTCAAAAGATCGAATATGCCTCTTAGTCACGGCATGTTTACCAAGGCAGGATGCCTTTGGAAACTAACTTGTCACAACCATCGCAGTGACAAAAACACTTGTAAACTCAGGTTAGCACCAGCACCTGCTAGCCTGATACGGTAAAAAATAATCATTCTGCCTTTAGGCAGCCTGACAAGTCTTTTAAGAAAGTACCAGCTCCTCAAGACGGTAAGACCTTCCTCGACACTATCTTTAGATAGTCTAGCATGTTAAAAATGCCATTTGAACTAATTCCAGTCCCATTTCGGAGATCCTTGGTCGAAAAGACCATTTTTTTCCCTAAACAGCCCGACATGCTTTTCGAGAAAGTTCAAATTTGTCAAGATAGTATGACCACCTTTAACATTGTCTCCAGACAGTTCGGCATGTTCAATATGACATTCAGACAAATCCCCATCCCATTCTAGAGAGCCCCGATCAAAAATTATCATTTTGTCCCCGAGGGCTCTAGCACACTCCTCGGGGAGTTACATATTCCCCAAAGTGGTAAGGCCATCCCCAAACTACCCTTAGGTAGTTAGACACATCCTATTGTCCGAATAAAGTCCATATCGGTCTTATTCCGACAAGCTCTAATCAAATAACCATTTTACCCCTACATGTTCGAGCGTATTTTTAAGACCACACCTGCTTTGAGAACTAAACTTGCCTCCACCAGCACACTCGAAGAGAGTTCCTAACATTTTTATGCGAGTCCCTTGACTCAAAACACACTTTATTCAATACAAGCTTTTAGAAGAGCATAACAAATGCTTTTTCAAAGTCGACTTTTCCTTCAGTTCTTGAACTAAAACGAATGTCAAATGATTGATAAAGAGTGCAAATTAGAGAATTCCTAAAAGCCTAAGCAATAGGCTTTCCATCGGTATAATACGATCGTCAATAGCATCGCCTAGAGGTTGTGATCAAACGGCTTAAAGAAGGGTACTTTTAAAACTTGGGAAACGAAGAAAAGGACACTTCCTGTTTCCTTTGTCAAATCCTGATTCCCTAATTATAACGTACCATTAAATAGTTAGCAAAATACATAAATTAAGAGATTCCCTAAAGCCTTTCTGGAGGGCTTTCCATTGATACGGTTCGATCAAGATGATCACTTTATGAAGACCACAATCACATGAATCAAAGACGGCCATTTTGGAAAACCAATCAAGTGTCGTGGAGATGCTTTCAGAGCTTATTTTTAAGCATGCTTCCCGAGACATTTTCTCCATCAACCAAGATCATTCAAGACTTTCAAAAAAGACCAAAGTTCAAGAGAAAACTGCAAGAGAACATCGTCAATGTGTCTAATTTCCCTAGATCATTCTTGGATGATAGAGTATCGAGGAAAAGTTAGCAGAAAAGTTCCTGGCAAGGAAGTGTAAGCTAGATGCAGCCAAATTTTGATCAAATTGAGACAAAACCCAAGTTTGGAAAGTACAAAAGTGCCATGTGGCATGCCCTGAGTGGACCAAGCCAAATGCATGTCTCTTATGCGTCCAGGCTAAGGCATTTTGCTTATAAATAGCAGGCCCACCTCTGTATTCCAAAGACAAAAATAATAGCTAAACTCTGCCCAATTCACTCCAGAAAATCCAAAATTGTAAAAAAGGCTTCATGTCTCTCAAAATTCTAGAAGGAATCCAACTCATTTGAAGATCAAGCTTCAACAATGGTGGATTAAAGTCTACAAGATCAAAGGTATACTTCTAGTTTAAATCCAAGTATACCCCTATTCTCTTTTCTCCCTCCTAGCTCACTTGAGTTATTATCTTTTTTAATCCCCATCTTCTACTTCACTTTCTTGCATACTTGAAACCAGAGAGCTTCAAGGCCATGCCTAGACGAAAGCCTGTAAGACCCACGACATCCAAGGACATCTCATAGGCCTAGTTGTAGATGGTATGACCTTGGAGTACCTTGCAATTTAGTGAAGCCTAACCATGAATGCTCATACCCTTTGTATTATACTTGTTGTAACGTTCATGTAATGCATACTATGAGCTTGTTTTTGTGTTTAAAATCCCTTTTCAAACCTCTATTAATTTCATCTTTAAAATCTCTTCAAAGTTGATGTCAAAGTGTTTTTCAAAATGTCTCCCAAAAGCTCTTCAAATTAGGGTTTCTTAGTGCTCAGGCCAACGTTCTTAGGTTTCTATGCCTTAGATTGCCTTTAAAACCACCTAACTTCTAGGTTGCATTATTTTAATATTTTACTCTCTTGAGTTTTGTGTAAAATAGTTTTCAAAACAACCCACTCTTGAGTGGTTTTCCAATGTTTTGCTCTCTTGAGTTTGTAATTGAAATGGTTCCAAGACAACTTTCTCTTGAGTGGTTTTAAAAAATTAACTATATGAATCATATGCTCACTTGAGTGTTTCAATTTGTTAAAGTGATTTTTAAAACAACCCTTTCTTGAGTGGTTTTCAAAAGTTTCATTCTCTTAAGTTTACGTTGAAATACTTTTTAAAATAACCCCCTCTAGAGTGGTTTTCAAAAGTTTTGTTCACTTGAGTTTGTGATTGAAGTGGTTCTAAGACAACCCTCTCTTAAGTGGTTTTCACAAGTCAACTATACGAATCACATGTTCATTTGAGTGGTTTCAATGTCCAAAAATGATTTTTAAAACAACTATCTCTTGAGTGTTTTTTCAAAATATTACTCTCTTAAGTTCATGTCAAAATGCTTTTCAACACAACCCACTCTTGAATGGTTTTCTAAAATGTTACTTTCTTGAGTTTATGTCAAAAATGATTTTCAAAACAATCCTCTCTTGAATGGTTTTCAATGTTTTGCTCTATTTAGTTTGTGATTCGAATAGTTCCAGGACACCCTCTCTTGAGTAGTTTTCACAAATCAATCATATGAATCACATGTTTACTTATGTGGTTTTAAAATGTCAAGATGGTTTTCAAAACAACCCTCCCTTGAGTGATTTTCAAAAGTTTTATTCTCTTAAGTTTGAATAAAAATGGTTTCCAAAACCTACAACTCTCTTGAGTTGGTTTTCTAGAAAAGTTTCACATGAAATCATAAATTTCTCACATGAAATGTGACTTTTCTAAGTGTTTCTTTAAAGTTCTTCACATAAGTTTTCTACATGAAATCATGAGTTTTCTGCATAAAATTGTAAGATTTTCACATGAAATCAAAGTTTTCTAAAATACACCTTCAAGTTTTGTGCATAAAATGACACTTTCCACAACCTTGCAAAAGCACTAGGTTCGAAATCCTAGTTTAAAACCACCTTTCAAAATCACCAGGTCCAAAACCCTAGTTCAAAATCACTTTTTAAACCTTTCAAAACCACTAGATTCAAAACCCCTAGTTCAAAGGTACCTTTCAAAATCATTAGGTTCAAAACCGTAGTTTCTCTCTCTAGTTTACAAAACCTTAGGTCATCTTAACCCTACGTCATCCCAACCTTAAGTTAAGCCTAACTTTGGGTCAACTTAACCTAAGTGTAAAATTCTATCTTACTTAGCATCATGGTTAGTTTAATAACATGTCTATAAGTGTATGATTTTCCTTAATTAAGGAGCTTGATTAACATGTTTTAATAGAGCATGTCATATGGAGAGTTATTCATTTTTTAAAATGATTAATTAACTTAATCCTCGATTAATTAGCTTAATTAATTTTCATACTTAGCTTAATGTTAATGATAATTAATTATAATAAGTGTGTTTAATTATGTTAATGGTGTTGATTAGTGAGGAGTGTGGTGAAGCAAAGAGGTGTAAGGTGGGAGGTTCAATCTCAAGCCACCTAGGTGTATGCTTGTGAAGTGTGTACTTGTGAGGTGTGTTTCATCTTCATGAAGGTGTGTGCTTCATTGCAAGACATGTGTATGTGTGTCACATGTGTGTGTGATAGATATAAAGTTGTATCTATAGTTGGCTTTAAGTCATGGGAAGAGAAAGGAGTGAGGTGCTTGTGTAGGGAGTTGTGTTTGGTAAGAAAGAAAATGAGAGAAAAGGAGAGAAAAAGGAGAAAAAAGAAGAAAAGAAGAGAGGATTGAAGAAGGAGTTATGTGTTCTTTGATTTGAGGTGAGGAATCTCAAAATCATGCTTGTTTTCATATATTTAATTAATTATAGCATGTGGAAAGACCTTTTCATACTCTTAAAAGTGTGGAATTGAGATCAAGAGTTGGAGATCTTATGTTGGAAACTTAGAACCCCTTCATATGTGTATGTTTTGGATATTAAAGTCTTGTTTGGGACTTTAGAAACATCATTATAGTGTTTGGGGAACTTAGCAATGGGTTGGAGCAGTTAAGAGCCACTTAAAACTAAGTTTTGGTGGCATTAAGTTCGAACCAATTACAGAAGAGGGTGCTGAGGCGCAATAGGAGCCCTTACTGGCTTAGTCCTTTAGAAGGGGCGTGCTAGTAGGGCGGGGGCTCCAGGAAGGCGCATTGGCGCCACCCCAGCCACTAGCTAGGCTCGCCAGGGCGCAGCTCTGGGGCACACTGGCACAGTCTAAGGGCTTATGGCTTTTGTTTCTTCTTTGTATTTTGCATTTGTACTCCATGAGTCAACATCTTGTGGTTGGGGGAAAATTAAACTTATGTTTAAAAGGTTAACACCTTATCACATGTATGGACACATTCTTATTGAGTTCTAATATATCATTGTAGTATCATTTCTTACATTGGTACGTTATAAGTTATACTTATGTATAAATTGTGAGCACTTTTACATGATATTGATGAGGTGGTGTGTGATAGGTTCGAAAGCAATTAAAGACACTCCCGTTCCACCTATGGATGAATAAACCTTATTCTATACAGTGGATTGAGGTGGGAATTTAAGATATTCTTACTCTTATTGAATTGAATATCTTATTATCAATGTTGGTGTTGATTGTTAAATTATGAGATGGCATTGCATATAACATATAGTGTCCATAACTTACATTGCACTTGTGGAGGTTAAGTCGATGTGGGACTAGCCTAAAGAGTGTCGATGTGGGACATTCTAAATAACATGCCAGCCCTGAATTGGACAATGTTATCAGAACAACACTCTCATGTGTCCACCAAACATTGCATCATAAGAGGCATTGCATTTCATGAGGCATTCCTCATTGATATTGGTGGCAAGTGTATGATTACTTATTATTGAAAGGTGGATTGTCTATTGATGGTGAATTTGATGTTTATCTTCGATTTGTTCTTTATGAATTTGATTATCTTAGCTATTGACATACCCATACAGTTAAGGAATTATGATGAGCTTTACTATCAATGTTAAGTTAGAGAGCTTTGGAGAGCTCTACTAATTGAGTCGTAATTTTATATATGTTGTGTACTTTGAGGAAGAATGTTTTGAAGTCTGTTTACATTTGATCTTGTAATTGTTAGTGAGTGTAGTTTAGTAGTTCTTTCATGTATGTATGAGAATTGTGAGATGATTTTATACTTAATGAGGTTATTTATTTCTCATATTGTTCATATCTATGGGTTTGTTGTGAGGCATTGTTCGCAAGTTGATTACCTATGTAATCACACTAGCCTTAAGATGGCGTTAATGACCACTGATTAAGAGTGAGCATGACAATAAGTTAGTTAACACTAGGTCAATCTAATCCTAGTTTGCAAACCTTGTCTAAGTTGTCCAATCCCAAAACCCCTATTCCAATTCTAAGTCTAAATTTCAAAGACCATTTTTACATTTGTTTTAAAAAATTTCCAATCTCTTTAAGTATTCAAAAATCATGTTGATAAAATCATTTCAAAGGCTTTTGTAACCTTCTCAGATTATTTTCAAAAGTTCTTTTGAACTTGTCTTCACAAAAAATTTGTCAAAACTTTCCTTCTATCAAAATCACACTTCAAAAATCAAATCTCAAAAACTTTCTATCCTTTCAAAAATCTCTCAAAAAACATGCATAATACATCATTCATCTCTAAAGTGATGACTAAAACCACCATTTTCAATATTACATAAGTGGACATAATGGATATTAGGTAACTGGAGATTAGTAAGTGAATTAAGGGTGAATTGACATGTAAGTATTGAAAGGGCGAAATAGGGTGATAATTTTAGGATATCTTTTCTACACATAATTAAGCTTCGGACCATAGATTTCTAGTTTGAAGACCAATCCAAAGTCATGTTTTCAAAAGGGATGTCAACCATCTTTAAAAGGTTGCTAAAAACCTTGTTTACAAAAGCCTTTTCAAGAGGGTATTTTCAAAATATTTTTAAAAAATCTAAGTGCTTAGTTTTAGGTGACTTAGCATATCTTTAATTATGTTAGGTGGCAACTCCATATTTTTTTAAAAAGCCCTTATTCAAATCAAGTTTTCAAAATCAAACCTTCGTCGCACTTATCCTTTTAAGAGGGTAAGTTTTAAAAGAGAGAGTATTGGCCTTTTTTCTGAGCCAAAATGGGCTTGGCAAAAATCGGGGCTCGATAGGAGGTAAAGTGTATTTTTCTCTCATGTTTTTAACTTTTAAAAACTGATAGGATGTATAATAGCACACGCACATAATGTGTGCCACCCCTCTAATATATATATACAGTGTATATCTTTTGTACTATTGTAAAGCCAATACCTAAGTTTGGTGTTTGATGAAGCCTGTCACAAATGTGACTGTCAAAAATACTCATATCGTAGGTTTGACATCAGTTATTATTTGACATCTTAAAAGGATAAAAATGTAAAATGTGTGCTTCCACTTCTAGTCTATATATTATCATGAAGGGAACTCGTGAAAGTTTGATAAAGCCCCCACTTTAGTGAGACTATAATATGATTTTGTTTATTTTTTTGGTGACCAAACTTACCCATAAAAGAAAGGTTTCCCAGTTTATATTAAAGTACATACAGGGATAATTATGTAACTCGCTAACAAATTGCTTCTCAAAATAAAGAACTCACGTTCCACACAACTCCTAGTTATTTTCCTATTTAATTATCTCTCTGAACGACTGAAACCAAACGCAATGTACCAGTGTATTCTATCAGAAGACACCTGACTGGCCAATGAATCCAATCCAACCAAAAACCTGAGTGGAAAACATGAACACACTGACTATATTTAATATGTCCTACATTCAATCTTAGAGTAAGTAGTGTACGAGAAGTGGGAAATCAGATAAAAAAAGAAGAAGATCATATCATCAGACATCAACGACCTAAACGTACCCAGCAAACTACACAGCGTAGACAAATGCAAAGGCAAAGGAGAGTTTCAATGACTACAAAATAATGAGAACCATAGCCAGCTAGGAGGAAACCAAATTATCATAAAAAAAAAGAATGAATAAAAATCAAAATTAGTGACATAGTTCATTAACGACCCAATAACCAGAACAACGACATAGGAAAAGGTAAAGACAAATGAGAGCTTCACTAATAGCTAAATAGCGGGAAGCATTACTCGCTAGGAGACGTACAAATTATTGTCAACGGTCTACATCTCAATAAGATGAAAGCAATTTCAACGCAAGCTATAAGCATGCACATAAAAATGTTAGAGGGAAATTCAAGCACCATGGTGTTTCAAAGATAACTATTGGATGTGAGTAATGTCTATTAGTTGTATGCTTACAGAATAATTACCTTTGCTATATATACAATACACTAACTACTTAACAGTGAAAAAATAAAAGCATTTCAATTAATATTTGACTTCATTAATGTAAGATTATGACAATGTAATGAAAGACAAAGACAAATGAGAGCTGCAATAACAGCTGAACAACGAAAAACACAATTACCTAAGAGGCGTACAAATTATCACCAATAGTCTACATCTCAACATATTGGCCCAATGGTCAAACAACTAGGGGTGACAAGCCGAGTTGGCCCAATGGTCGAATAAGACCCACATGCACACCTTCAGTTGTAGGTTTCAGTCAGTCATTTCCTCCTGCAAAAGACCATGCTTCACACATTTAACCAATGAAAAAAGAATAACTTAAAAAGAGTATTGTGTTAAAGATATATACGAAAATTTTCACGTGTGAAACAACTTCCTTTTCATGTGATAAGTTATCTCCAACATCAAACAACCTTCTCACATGTTTTGTTTAAGTACAATTTTTTTTTATTATATCTTTAGTTTTTATGTCTATTTATATTTAATTTAAATTAATATTAATATTCTATCTATATTTAGTTTAAATTAAATATTAATATACTCATTTTTTATATTCTAGATAATTATATATATAAAAACAAAGATGAATTCTTATCATACTGAACAAATAATATTTAAAAAAATTGAGAGATAATGAAATTTATTTTTATTTAAAATTTAATAAACATAGCATACATTTCACATCAACTAAGTATTCATAATAATCGAAATCTCATATCTTTCTTCACGTAGACATAAATATAGTAATAACTATGGCACATCTCAAATCATTATTTATATTTAATTTTAAAGGAAATTTTTAATATAAATTTGAGAACCGTCCACTCAAAATGAGCCACTACGAAACTAATGATTTTCTGTTATATATCATATAGATATGGATATACAGATATATCTAAATGCACATTTACTTTTTTAATGGATATGTATATATGTTCTCTTATATATAAGCACATATTTATTCCAATTTTCGTTAGTTTTCATTCAATTCTAATTTTCATTAGGTTTCATTTCAAATGAGTTTTTATCAATAAAGGTTTTTTCCCGCCACGTTTTCTCGTGTTTGAATTGTGGTTGAACAATCTGAAACTGTTGGTCCAGGTTCTTCGCAGCTGGGTTGGGGGAAGCTTGTTATAAAATTGCTGGATCAAATCAATGCCCGAGTGTTAGCGGATTTGGATCCGAATTAGTCTTCAACTAACCCGTTGACTATCTGGTCGGATCGGTTCAATTAATTTCAAATTCATACCGAACTCGATCCGATCCAACAAAAACAAAAAGGAAAAAGGAAAGGAAAAAGAGGGGTTGAATAACACAGCACGAAACCGCCATTTCTCTCAGCGTGGCTTCGTTGGTCGGTTGTTCCAACCAGACATTCGACACCGAACTGTCTTTCCTTCGAACATTCTCTTTGCTTTCTCTGCCATTTTTGCTTTGCTAATCCCCTTGTTTTTCCATTTGATTTTAGCTTTTCGTTTTCCATTAAACCAAATTCTTTTCCGACTTCTGTAAACTTCGTTTATTGCCTTCTATTTTCTCTTATTGCGAACAAGAAAAAGAAAAAAATTGGTATCCTTGTGCTGTTTGGGCCAAAATTGCTGTACCCTTTTATGTCTATTCTTTGTTTCATTCGAATTCTAATTGGAAGTTTGAATCTGGGCCTTTGTTGAACAATTCCCAGTTGACAATTAATTCGAACCATAACCATTTAAACAGAATGGGTATGGTTGAATTCATGTGACTTCCAATTAGAAGATTTGGTAATTTGCCCAACCCAAACCTCCTTTACGGTTGTTTTTTAAATTCTTGTGAAATTCAGTTGAGAGATCTCGTAATCAGTCTGATTGAAAATTGCATTACTAATATTCCCAGACCATACCCATCTAATGTGTGTGGTTCAATTCATGTAAAACTCTGTTGGAATCTCATATTTGCCCACATTGACCAGTACCCATTTGATGTTTTGAGCAAATCAACCCTATATTTGCTTCAGAACTGGTTTGATGGCGGACTTCGAGGTGAACCTGGCGGTTACAGTGTCGGAAATGGGTGGAAGTAGTAGAAAACGTGAAGGGGAAGCTGGGGTATCTGTTCCAGAAGCTACTGGTTCTCAGGGGATTGAAGAAACTTCCCCTGATATGCTGAAGAACACGCCGTCCAACATAAGGAGATTAGCGGATGAGATACAGCAGTGTGAGGGTCGGCAGAAGTATCTCGCGCAGACGAGAAGTCCATCTGATGGGGGTGATGTTCGTTGGTATTTTTGCAAGGTCCCTTTGGTAGACAATGGTGAGTTAGTCAATTTGTTGCTGTGTGCTTGAATTGTTGATGATACCGTCTTGTATTAGTTGATTAATTACTTATAGAGGAAAGTCCAGCACTATGAAAGAAAAATTAGATACGAATTGGATTTTGAAGTTCCTAAAAGCGATTGAATTTCAGTGATGCAGCAGTTAATGTCTGTCAGCAAGCTCGTATCTACATATAAACATTTAAAAAGTAACAACTAGTTATTTTCTTTAGTCGAAATTGTTAAAATTTACAGCATCACCAATACCGAAGATACTACACTTTGCTCAACATCTCTCCCTCTGGATCATTGCATTTACATATTTACCCTTGTGTGTGAAAGCCATGCTAATGGTGCCTCACACAAACCTAGTTCTTATAACTTTCAGTTGGACCCCAAAAAATAACTGAAATTATGCAGTTGTTGTAATGGAATAAGCTTGGCTCTTGGAGCCAAGCGAGGCGAATTCAAGTCAATCACCATCTTTTTACATGCTGTATTTCTATGAAATTAAATGCATGTTAAATATTTTAATTGGGTGAATCCGGACTCTTTGGAGTACTAGGAAAATCCTTTCTAAGGCTAATAGCATTGCGTTTTAGCTGAATAGAAGAGATCAATTCCAAGCAATGAAGTAAACACATTTGTGGAAATTGCAGCTTGGTGAATTTAGACTCTTCAGATTTCAAGGCAAACCCAATTATATTATTATTAATTTTTTTAGTTACGAGGGAAATAAAATTTTATTTCCTATCTCTTAATGGTATTGTTTACAGCAGTATAGAATATATTAGGAAACCCAATTAACCGAGCAAGACTTGGCTTGTATGGTGTTTATGAATGGCCATTTGGACTGAAATGTAAGGGCATAATGGTTGAGAGGTTTGACATTGAAGGATGGAGGAAGGAGGCGTTTGTGGTTGTACTGAGGTGAGTTGTGGGGCAAGAAATAAAATTTTCATTTGTTTCCATCGATACGACTGAAATGTTTGTGTTTCCTAAAATACTGAAACGAAACACTAGTTCAATAATAAATTCTAGGCAAGGATCAAAATTTCGTTTCGATATGTCGTTTCGGTTGGCTCGGAAGCGGAAATGTTTTGAAAATGCTTCGGGATGTTTCGGAAACATTTCAAAAGTGACGAATATTAATATAATAAAATACAATTCTTAATAAAATTGTACAACATTTTTGAAGAGTTCTAAATTTGTGTTGATACAACTTATTATTTCTGTCTGTAGCGTGGTGTTTTGGTGTATTTTTCTATCTTCCAGTGTGTCTTGATGGAACATAAAGTTTAATTATTCCACTAGTATTTCGTTTGTCTCTTAAGAAACGAAAATATTTCGGCTATTTTGATGGAAACAAATGAAAATTTTGTTACTTGATTCTAGTGTTTTGATCTAAACACATTGGAACATATGGAACATAGCGAAATGTACTAAAATACAATGCAATATACCGAAACAATAAGTTCTGGTGACATGAATTTAGATCTTTTCATAAATGTTGTACAATTTTTACTGAGAAAAAAAAGTGATATTTTACTCTAATAATGTCATTGAATTCTAAAATATTTTCGAAACATTTCCAAAACGTTTCTGAAGCGTTTTTATTTCTATGCTAATCTAATTAATACACCGAAAGGAAATTTTGATCCTTGCTGCGGGGTGTTTTTAGAAAATTTACTGACAGAGTGAATTAGATGAATTCGAGAAGGGGCTTGGCATTTTGATAAGAAGTAGGAATGGAGTGTGTTTTTGGCATTTTGGATGCCGTGGGGATGAGCTGTTGAAGATGGAGTTGTATAGTATTTTATGGTTAATAGATGGAGAAGGTCACTCTCAGGACGATTACATCTGGTTGTTATTTGTTAGATGGAAGATGCATCAATTTTTTCATTCTTGGCTTAATTTCAAAAGTAAGAGTTAAATCAATCAATAGGCACTGTATTGACCTTCCTTTGGAAGTCCAAAAGATTGGTAATCAAGTAGTTACAAAAACCGATCAAGGATCCAGGGGAGAGATGTAGGGAAATTTGTGAGGTTGGGCAGAGCTAAGTTCAGATCTACATTGTAATTGACATTGCTTCACCCATTAAAGTCGTAATGGGTGAGAAAAAAAAGAGAGAGAAAAAAAAGTCACATCCAACTTGGCAGTTTCTTGGAACTGTGTTGGCAGTACATATTAGATATTGAGATTTGGAATTTTTTCTTGCAATATCTAATATCTAATATGACAGAAAGTCAAAATATTCTTTCTTGTCTTAAATCCCAAAAGCTTTTAGTTGCTAGATATCGCAGAGCCGAGCTACAGTGGTGGAGCTATACTAAGGGGTCTGGTTCAAGTTGTTGGTGGCATAAAGAGAGAAATTTTCAGAACAGCTGACGAAGGCAAAGACTAAGTAATAGAATCATAGCTATTGAGGATTTTATTATTCGATACTTGGTATCCTTTAAGACAGAAGCATCAGGCCAAAAGCATTTAATTAAAGGATTAATTTTTTTTTTATAATAAATTTTCGAAGCATGCTTGTTTATTGACAAAATGATCAATTTATTGCTTGATTGCATCATTGTCTTCTTTCCTTAAAGATTACTAATTCATGGAATCAGATCTTTGAGTGCATGTGTGTATTTCAATGTCATCTTGTTGCTTTTGTGTCTCTGCAGAGCTGGCTGCTTCAGTCCCTTGCACTGAAATAGTGGGAAAGGGTGATTATTTTCGATTTGGCATGAGGGACTCTCTTGCAATAGAGGCATCTTTCTTGCAGGTCATCTTATCTGACTCCTGATTATGTTGCATACGTACTTCAAGTTTTCCTTTTGCAAAATTCTCATTCATCGTAGGTGGCAGGATCTCCTTCATGGAATATATTAGTCTGTATCTGATTAATGATGATCGGAAACCAATTGAACTCTGCATACTTGTTTCTTTCTCGTTCCTTTTTTTGGTTTTCGATAAGTAGAAGTATTGCCAAACGGAAGAAAGGGGCTGCCACCTGCATACACTAAGAAAAACAAAACCAAACACCAAAATTTTCTATTCAAACATTTCGTAATCAAATGACTCTACAATGTCCAAATATTGGTTCACAGATGGGTTAACAACACCCGAAAACCAGCAATACTAAAATTCTACTTTTCACCTTCAAAAACGGGTGCTTCCGCCCCAGCAGAAGTCCCCCGATTATGCTTTCTCCAATTTGTCCACATCAAATACATAGGCACCAAAAGTTATAATTGAGAGAAACAAATCTATTTATGTCAAGTGACAAATGGTTTTTAGTTCAATTTGTATATAACCATGAGCATCATATATGTATAAGTTATAACCATGAGCACCATATTCATCAAGTCCGAAGGCTTTGTTTATTCACTATGCATTTCCAGGGAGAGGAAGAATTTCTTTCTAGTTGGTGGAAGGAGTATGCAGAATGCAGTGAAGGTCCCAGGGGCTGGCCTAGTTCGACTGCTAAACTGAATCCACATTTGAAAGCATCTTCTTTAGAGAGTGCACAACCAGCCCAACTATATGCAGTGGAAGAAGAGAGAGTTGGTGTCCCTGTAAAGGGAGGTTTGTATGAGGTATCTGTTCTTTCCATATTCTACCCTCATGTTGTTAATGATATAAGTGACAGTTGTGAAGAAATTGATATAAAATTTGCAAGAAGATTTTATCGAGTTTTGATAACTTGATTTAGAGTCTATTCCACCTTGAATACCAGCTAGTTGTCAAACATGCATCACAATGTTTTTCATTTTTCTTTTGTTTTCCTGTCATTTTTGTATTGCTCTAGTGTCCTATTGTACTTTTATGAATGGTTCTAACTTCTAAATCGTGGTGTTGGTCTTAGCGATGTTAGTGAACGTTATTTCTATTACTTAGCCTTGATGTGCTTGTGAAGTAGTCGCACATTTAGTTTTTTGTTCATTGCAAAAGACAGTTTGAGAATGTTGTTGTTAGTCTCACTGTACCTGTAAATAGTTTTAAGTTTTTTTCTTTGATTAGTGAGACAGATGTGTCCATGTCCCAAGTAGTACTTGAGCAAAATGCGTCTCTTTTTGAATGTTAGCCCTCAACCTAATGTTTGTTTATGCACTTCACCCAGCAGATCTTATGTTCTGAGTATTAGAAAAAGAGAGAAAAAAAAATTTGTATCATAAACTCTCTGAGTACAAGAAAAAATAGAAAAATTTATGTCACAAACTATGTAATATGTATACTGCAAGATACAAAAACTCTGTATGTTGGATTGTACGGTCAAATTGTGATGCATATGCAAGTAGCAATATGTATCATCTTACTTTATGGATTGTTTCTATCTTGCACTTAGGCTAGGGACAGCTATTTAGGCATATAAATTTCTTGAAGGAATTTTTTCTTTTTCTGGATTTGTATTTTTGAGAAACCAAAAGGAGAATCATTCAATTTCAATGAGAAGACATCGTTCATAATAATCAACATTGTAAGCTCCCAGTGCACACTTGTTTAAAGATAATTAAGGACTTCATAAATGATGATAAGGATATCAAAGAATGGACCGATTTAGGGCCTGAGATTCTCCCAAGCTTGGGTAACATGTTGTACCTACCTGTTATCCTTGTGTATGGCACATCTGCGTAGAATCTGACACATCAGCTTTACATCCTTATGTGGATGTCCTCCACGCATACCCCATAAGGCTATCACACATGTTTGGGATGCCGAATGGAACTTGTCCAGACCCTTGCATGTTTGGGATGCCTAATGGGGTCCACGAAACAACTCATGCGTCGAGGACCCTAAGCACTTCATGTGTGCTCTGGCCCATGTACTTCCTCATTGGTTTGAACCACTTCACCATGCTCATGGTAGGCCTAGGCAGTCCTAAACGACCTATTCGGGAGGCATTGTGTGAACTCTGGGGCTTGTGGCTTGGTGGCTTAGGACCAAGGCATCACCTCGGCATTGCACCGCCACGTGAGTTTAGCCGCCATCAGGCTAGTCCAACTAAGAAGGAAACTTCTCCATCTGGGACTTTTGAATTTGTTGGGGAGCCACATTTGTGATCATGGAACCAAAGAAGGCTGCTGCCCAAAACTCGAGACAAACAAACTTATTAGGACGGCAAGAACAATCTGACCCTGCTGATAGCGAGCAATCCTATCCCTCTGGAGTGCCTCCAACATATTCCCAACGCAATGATGCTGCCCCCCTCTATAGGGGTTGTCAATCCTGGGGCACCACCTGATGTCAACCCAACACTTGCCGCTATTCAGTAGCAGCAAAACTTGATTCAACTAGATGAATCAAACCATCATTGCAAGTGGCCAAACCCTACCCTTAGTTATCGAAGGGTTGACTGGAGCACCCAATCCAGCCCACTATGTCAATGCAACATTGGCGGTCCCCGCTTTGAACCCAAAGACGCTTAATGCTCTCGTGTTGCTTTAGGAACTCCTGGAGCAATGCTCGGGAACACTCGCTCCATCTGCTGAGGATTTTGACCTGTAGCTGCAAGTCATGACGCTAAATGAGCATCAACGAACCACCATGTCACAACTTCAAACACACCTTGTATGGATCTGGGACCGTAACCGGTTGGTTGCGGTAGCTACCAAAGGGCAACACATCAGAGGGGTTGATCACATGCCGTCACCTAGCTTCAAAGACACCAATTGGGGTGCTCCTAAGTCACATTTCTCAAAGGTATTATTATAAAATGCTTTATAACTGTATCTCAAAAGAAATATCATTCATAGCTTTTGTCACATCAAAACCTTCATCGTTAACATAATATTTAATGTTTGATGTGCTCATGGCCTCGTATCAAAAGTGATTCACTTGTTCATTAGGTAAACCCCTATAAGCTTGTATCCACTAGTTGTATGTCTTGAGGTGCGAGTTTTACTCATCTGCCAGGACATTGACACTTGGGAGCAGACTGTTAATGACCTGGGGACATCTCCCCTGATAATTATAATATGAGTGGCCTAATTAAAGTCTACCAACACTTGTCCGATTCCCGGACATAAGACTTCTAGCATGGCACATAATAGCTTTTTTTTTTTCTTTTCAAAACGCATCTTTAAACAATATATATAGCTAAGTCCATGAGTTTACAAAACGTATTAAGAGTATATCATTTGAATCAAAGCATACGAATTGTGCTTGCATTTGTAATCAAGGAGCATTTATATTGAAATTAAAAAATAAAAGTTTACTCCAATACTCACCTTGAGCCTTTAATAGCATTTTAAGTCCTCCTATGTTCCTTGATTAAATGGTCCTTAAGTCCTCAATTCTTTAAACCCTTTGTTCTTATTAACCTTACATAATTACAAGTATGGTCATATTCAAGTCTTGCCCCAATGAGCGTGAGTCGGCGAAGTCCACAGTTTGTATGTCAAGCCACAAGAATTGCAAAACAAAGGGTCTCAATCCAGTTCATAGGGTCTCACGTACAGTCCTAGAAGGTTACGAACATGTTCTCAAGGCCAGAAACTAAATAGTAAAATCATGACTTGAGAAAATTGCATGAAACTTTCAAATTAGGCACTAGAAAATGACTTTTCTCAACTCTAATGAAAACCTAGTTTCTTTATAAAACTCAAGCCTCCAAATTCTAGCATGAGATTGTGTTTTGAAGCGATTTAAACCGATTAATGCAAGATAATGGACTGACGATCAAGTATCTAACCTTGGCTTCAAGCCTAGATGAGTTTCCCTTTGATGCCTCTTCACTTTCGTTTTTGCCAAACACCAATTTCTCTAGCTTCTCTCTCTCGCTCTCTCTCTCTTTACGATGACGTGAAATGAGAATGCAAGCTATACCACTCTTACATGCAAGACAAAATGTGTAGCGGGCACTTGTCCCTCCACAAGGTGATCAGAATATAGTGGGACACATCCCTATTCTAGGTGAGGAGTGTCCCCCATTATCCAAGGTGGTACTCTCACACGCAACCAAATGGGTGAGTCCATGCACTACCAAATCAAAGACTAGTTCTAATTAAGTGTGGCCTTTACTAATTAATTCCACTTAGTAATTAATCACACTTAAACAATACCAGTTAGTTTAATTAATCATGATTAACCTTAATTAATCGTAATGAGATTTATAAAAATGTTCCAAATACAATTATCATTAAATAAAATCAATTAAGCACCTTAATTAGTCCATGTGATATTTCTATCATGAAAACCAAGCATTTTAATCATTTTTGAGGAATCCCTAACTTAATGTATACGCATATTGAAATCCAATTCAATTCTTACAATTGAAGGCACACTATAATCATGGATTATGCTTAATTAAATCAATACAATGCAAAATTATGTGCATGTGATGAGATGAGGTCAAATTATATGCATAGGATGAAATGCAAGGATTTGGAGGGTTACACACCATCCTTGTAATTCCTTGTTTGGTTCCTCGTCTGCCTTATCCTATTGAAATTGTCAGCATGCTATATCCTTAGGATGCATGACCCCAACGTTCATTCGTTACAATGGGAAGCATGGAAGTGCTGGCGAATATGTGGTTTGCTTTGTTGAAACCTATGTTACATGGATTCAGGTATGGGTATTGAGTGCGGGTATGTGTTTATGTGTCAGATTCATTTACTTATCATGTCCAAGGATAACCGGACATGACTAGATTTCTATTTTTTATATACTTTTGTTTTATACATTTTTTTAAGAATAAAATGAAAATTTCAAACTAAAATATAGTATTTTATGTATAAAATGGAAGTCTTATGTATAGTTCTGTAGTAAACTCAATTACTTAAATATACTTGTTGGATGCGTGTCCAACTAGCAATATCGGATACATATCCCATATCTTTATCTGAGTGTTGAGTGTTTGACACAGGTATTTTACAAATTTAGAAGAGTCCATGTTGAAACCCTGGGAGCTTTTGGCATCGACTGTAACTTAAGACTCCGCGAGTTCTCTAAATCTCTCACTGATCATGCCAACACGTGGTACACTAACCTCTCCCCAGGTTTGGTGGTATCTTGGGAGGACATGGTTTCCAAATTCTATGCTAAATTCTTCCAAGTAGAAGAGACCTTCATCGCCTTTTTACCAAAGAAATTTAGAAGGCGAACGAGGACCTTTGAGTTTCTATCAAGCGGTTTCATGACCACTAAATGGAGTGCTCTAAGCCACTCACTGAGGCCAACTTTGTTGAAGATTTGTTCAGAAGATATGCACAAGGAGTACAAAGTCCTCCTTATCACCCACCATCTCCTGACATTCTCTCAGCTACAAATGTGCTTGCAAAATTGATGACTTAGTAAAGGTTTTGATTCATGTTATCTGCACTAAATGGAGGCTTACTTGGAAACCAACAGTGTCAGCTGTAGACAATTCTAATAATGGAAGGCATGGCACCAAGCACCCTCACCCCTATGATGATCCACTGCCACCTCTGCCTTGCAAATACTAGAAAGCAAAGGAAATCCTCAATAAGCGGGTAGAGGATGGTGTAGTCAAAACTTTGACCGATACGCAACACTTAAAATACGTCATCTACCACAGAGTGGTCAAACATTCTACCAAATATTGTTGGGCATTTCATAATCTTTTTTTAAAGACGTTGGTTGCTGGCAAACTGGAATTTACCAAGTCAGATGAAGATGTGGCCAACCCCCTGCTGCCTTAAGACACTAACATTAATATAGAGGTATTGATGATTTCTTACTATGATGAACAAGTGGAAATGGAGTGCCCCATCAAGGAGCTTGGAGGAGTACGCTCACCACTTCCTCCTGAAGGTTTCAATGCCAGCAAACTACAGAGTGCTGTAAAGTTCGAGTGGTTCTTTGACCAGTTGAGCTTCTCTCCTGATGCGTAGTATGAAGCAACAAAGGCTATAATTCGCATAGCCGACCAGTACAAATAGCAATGCATGGCGATTGATGGCTCAATCACCCGAACAATCAGAGATGCTGCCACAACCATTAGGTTCTTCGATGTTGACTGCTGCATGCCGTACTACCCCAATAGACCACTCTATGTCACTGCGGTCATAAATGACATAGAATTCAAAAGGGCTTTGTTGGATGACGGAGCCTCAATCAATGTCATGCCATTAACAGTCTTTAGAACCACCAAAATTCCAGAAAAAGGATCTTGTCAAATAACCAATCACGAGTGCTGTGTTCGGTAACGACCCACAAAAGACCCTGTTCTTTGTTCGGGTTGACTTATGGGTTGGCAAGATCATATCTCCTACAAAGTTTCATGTGGTTGATGTGAACACCATGGAAATTTACTGCTTGGCCAAACTTGGATGCATCGATACAAGATTATTCCCTCCAATTTTCACCAATGTCTCAAAGGAATTTGGGAAGGACACCATTCCTTTTGCGTTGATGAAGCTCACCTCGCCTATGCTGTCTTTTTCAACAAGGTGGCTAATGAGGGGAGAGTGCTCCTGAGCCACTTAACCCTATCCCACTCCCAGACTAGGAAGAAACAAAGGGACTGAGTGCCCCTCTACCTCCCAAGCCAAAGAAAGACAACCGAATGAAACCTTCCGAAAACGCGAAGAAGCGTAAATGCACCTCTTACACACGCTGACGGGAAGCCAGTCTACTGATTATGATGATCGTTGGGGCCTTGCCCTAAAGAGGGCCCAGAGAAGTGGTGCTGGTAACTGCTGTAGCCCCCGCGGAAGAAGGAACCTGGCGCTGGTATACTCTGCCTCTTGATTTAGAAGGAGATAATTGCTCTTGCTTGGGATGATGTAGCAAGATGTACTTTGAAGATATAATGGGATCTCTATTTCAGTAGGGGAAAAAAAACCTCCCAACACCACCTGTTAGCAAGGCCAGCATGAGTAATAGCTATATTTATCACCAGAAAGGAAAACCCCATTGCATAATAGCCATAAAAAGGGAGAAACATCCATCCAAAGAAGGTTGTGTTCCTCAATATGATCAGTTGCCCTAAGGTATTGCATTGTAATTCCATGAAGATCTCACGTACGCTTTAACATCAGAGACATGAAATGATGACCATTGTGTTCATTTCTTCAAACTGATTCTTAGGTTAGATATGAAATGTTCTTATAGCATTTGCAGCTGAGCACCACCATGAACTGATACACCAGCCTGGCATCCTTAGGTCTTCTTGCCAAAACTTACACCAATATATGTTTCTTGTCTGGCTATCAGTTTCAGGAACATGATGGTGTTTGTTTGGCCATCTCCTTAAAGCTTAGTGGTGCTACATTGTTGTTTTGGCTATAGTGCTTTCAAGTTGACACTTGTGCAATTATCTGAATACTTGGTTGTTAGTGACATCATCATTTGGAAATATTGCATGTTGCCAAGTAGTGAATTCTCTGTTGTATCTTCTTCCCTGAGTTCTTTTATCATAATTTTGCTTCTCATTTATCTGACTCTATTCTATTTATCATTTTTCTATTTCATGCATTATGAGTTTGGAATCTTCTGCAGAGACCTGAGAGAAACAATTGTAAAAAGGGAATGTGATCTCAAAGTTGATTTATTGTTACTTTTGTTTTCTGATTTCCATTTCTATGAACATAGAATTTGGTGCCGCACAAAATAACAATACTAGGTGATTACTTCTTAGAATTTTCTGTTTTCTGAATGCTCACATTTATGAATAGTATGATCGTGCAGGTAGATTTAATGAACAGACATTGCTTTCCTGTTTACTGGAATGGAGAAAATCGGCGTGTTTTAAGAGGTCACTGGTTTGCGCGTAAAGGAGGCCTCGATTGGCTTCCACTCCGTGAAGACGTTGGTGAACAGCTGGAGTTTGCGTATCACAGTAAGGTCTGAGACAGTTCTAGGATTTGGCTCTTTTGTTGTTTAAGTCATCAATTGAGTAGGTTCTATGTTATAGTCCCTTAGTGTTTCTCAATATTTTTTGTGTGGGAGCATAATAAATATCTACTCAACTCCCACGAAAAAGGGGGAAAAAAAACATGAATGCGAAACAAAGAGAGAGAAGAAGGAAGGAGGGGAGGGGAGGGGGGGGGGGGGGGGGGGGGGGGGGGGGGGGGGGGGGGGGGGGGGGGGGAAGAACACACATGGTTTCTGGACTCCTTCATTCTAACCTGCATATTTTTTTATAGCCTATGGGAGGAGTTTCTAATTTTTTGAGTGCACTTGTACCTATTATTTTTCTATTTCTTTTCCTCCCTTTATGTTTGAAAGTTAAGGCTCAGGATTTTCCATCCTTCCTTGCATTGTAAGGAGAATAAATTGTTGAACTTGTCTTATTGCCTTCAGGTTTGGCGTAGGAGAACATTCCAGTTGTCGGGCCTTTTTGCAGCTCGAGTCGATTTGCAAGGCTCTACCCCGGTATGATATTTGCCTGCAATAAAGGAAAAGTTCACTCTTTTGATTATTAATATTCTATGTATATGTGTCACTTCATTTTGTGCATCTAGGGACTGCATGCTCTTTTTACTGGAGAAGATGATACATGGGAGGCTTGGCTAAACATTGATGCCTCTGGTTTTTCTACTGTGATTAGTTTGGGAGGGAAAGGCATTATGTTAAGGCGTGGATATGCTGCATCTCAGTCACTGAAACCTACTCAGGTCCTTTTCTTATTTAGTTCTTTATTATTTATTGCAAGAAGTGCCTGAATAAATCAAAATTTTACTATGATCTGCATAGTCTACCCTGCTTTTTCCCACAAATATGTCTTAAATTTTTAGATTCCTGGACTGGACTCTTTGTAAAGTCTCAGTGGCACATTTTATTTGCCGTGTTACTTGATAAACCGTTGAGTGCATTGAACTTAAAAGGAATTGTGAACAAACTCAGACCTGCATTATTGAAGATGCAAATGCTAATTGCAGTAGGGATACATATGCAAGAAATATGATCATAGGTACAATTGAAGCTATCTACCTTACGTGTCTTATATATGCTCAAGTAGGGGGAAAGGGAATAAAATCAGCCTCTGATATTTATCCATAACACCATTTCAAGTGTACTCGTCGAGGCATAGTAAAAAGGTGTTGGTTCTGTTCATTTGATAATTTCCACACAACAATATAGGAATATTGCAATCAATGTTATAAACTCAATTCAATAAGCCTGAATCCTATATACTTGTGGTTGATATACATGGATCCGTTATCTGCATTGAGCTCTCTGGAAGTCATATCCCTTTGAATAGCAGTTGGTTTCTACTCACATAGTTTGGGCTTTCCTCTTACTCTTTTGGCATCTTTAATGTGGGTCAAAATCCTCCCTACACTGGGCGTCTGGTATGTTAACTGGCCTTTGTTGCAAATGGTGCCTCTGCTAATCTCCTGGGAATGCATTTTCTTCTTATTTATCGTTTCTTGGTAACTCTGCTCGCTCAACATACTCATGTGGATTAGTTCATTAGGAACTTGTTTTTTAATAGCCTAACTTTCCACAGTATAAAGCAATTTCTTTTCTTTTTGATAAGTGAAGCATTGTCAGCCTTATGATTTTCGTTAGCTATTCTATTATCCTGCAACAGTCGAGAATACCTTGCATCCCATAGTGCTTTATTTTTGTGCTATGTTCTCCTTGATCTCCTATACATTATGCATTATCGACCAAAGGTTGTGGAATTAGTCATTCTACAGAATAAAGTGAAATTTCATCCTAAATTTCCAGCCAAGATAATGTTGCCTTATGTTTGACAATATGGCGGTGAAAAGCTTTAGGAATCTCCTACAACTGTATAACCTAAGAAGTATGGACATTGACAAGGACACGACATACAAATATTCTCACAAAATGAGGATATGGACGCGGTACGCATATGGCAAAAAAAAAATATTTGTTATATATTTTTATTTGCTATATGCATATGAATGTAATATCCACAAGTCACCAAAAATATTGAAAAAATAACAATAACACAACATTAAAAACACCATTCAATCCATAATTTAAATATCATTTAACGTAAAACAAGATTAAAATAAGTTTACAATTTAAAATCATAACAATTTATTAAGTGTAAATCTACATTGTTTTTATTTTATCATTGGATGCCAAATTGTTTTCTTCAAACTTGCATTGTGTTGACATCTGTCTAAGTGATGGATTGGTTTGTCCCAAGAGTATCTGAAGCATGTTCAGTTCTAAATAAATTAAAATAATAATGAGACATGTTTGAACGCGAGTCTGACATGTGTTAGGATGTGTTCGACTACTATTCACACGTGTTCGATATGGATATGATGCTTTTTTAGAACTGTTCTTGCTTCTTAGAGTGTAATAATAGGAGTTAGAAATATAAAAAAGAATTTACTAATTCGCCTTCTAGTCATATTTTGTGCTAAAGTATTAATACAGTTTCCCTACACAAATTTGGAAGTGAAATCTTTGGGTTTGGAATACGATGAAGAAAATGTAGCAATAACCTATATCTATTAAAGAATCCCTCTTGTCCCTCAAGTGTTCGGAATGTGTCTGTTTTTAAAAAAAATTATAAAAATAATAGGACATATTTGGATGCGTGTCCAAACACGAGCGTCGGTGTCTGACACAGATATGTTAATTTTCTTTCCTAAAGCCTATAGCTTGGTTAAGACAACGTACAAGAGTCATACCATTTAGCCCTATGTAATTTGGCTATAAACAATTTGTGATTTTTATAGAATATTCAGTAGTTTCTAACATCACCAAATTATATAATACTAGTTTTATGCCAGTGCGATGCACAAGATTTTTTTTCCATCGTTTTTTGTAGTTACATTTTCTAATTTTTCTGATTTAATTTGTAACAATGTGAAATTAATAGAGTGATTCAAGGAAATGAAAATCAATTGTTGGCATAGATGAAGTAATGGAGGAGGCTAGCTAATGTTGATTTCAATTAGAATAATGACTTAATTATTATATCTATGATATTTTCTAATAAAGTATTATAATTATCCATAATACATGTATTTAGTCAAAGGCCTTAATGTGATTGCAAAGATGCATATCATATGAATTTGATGAATATATGTATCATATGAATTATTGGCATATATTTTATGTAAAATGTACGTATGAACAATTATTATATGTATGAAAAAAGGCATGTATTTGAGTTCATTGTTGAAGAAGCAAAGAAGATAGTTAACTCTTCGTTGAATTTTAAGGATCTGATTTGTTTTCCTTAATCTCTTATTACCACATTTCTTTGAAAAGATAACTTGAATAACTTAGGAAACTGTGTTTTAGAATTCTTACGAAAAAATTAAAAATTATCTAAAAAATATATATTTCACAATTACTTATTAAATCACATAAGGAGGAGAATCTAGATAGATTAAAAATGAAATGTGCAAAAAATAAAAAGTAAAGTGTCCACATATTGCAACCACTTAAATTAACAATTAAAATAATTGAGAAGATAGTGAAGATGCATTTTATCTAAATTTCGTGAATATAATGTACAATGCCATTTTTTTTTAACCATTTTGTTTGAAAATTACATGTACGAAATAATATTGTAAATGCAAGAATGCATGTATTCAAGATAATAGTTGGAGAAACTGAGAAGATAGTCAACTGAATTTTGGAATTCATATTAAATGCAAATGTATAGTTTTGAAGACAATTATATGTATCAAACATCAATATAAGTATAACCGATGCATGTATTTAAGGAAATTAAAAAGCAGTCAACTGAATACATGTATTTAAAGAAGTTAGAAAGATAGTCAACTGACTTTTATAATTCTTAGTAAATTTAGATTCATTGCATTTAAGATTAATTCTAAAATGTTTAAAGAAGTTATATCTTTCACTAATTATTGATTAACTTACACAGGGAAAAGAAACTTGACAAATTAAAAAACAAAAAATGAAAAAAAAAATTAAAAGCAAAGAGGCCAAGTGTCTGAACCACAACGATAATGGCCTACTTATGTATATAGTTATATAGGTATCGTTTTTATAATGTTATCATTATTGATGACTTGTGCATTTGAATTTATAATTAAAAGCATTTGAATTTATAATTAAAATTTTAAAATATAATAGAGTTAATTATTAGTATGAAGTTTAAAAAGTTAAAACCAATACATTGACATCCAAAAAAAATGTAAAAATCTATATATGTTTATATCACATGCATGAACAGAATAAATACGATGAACAAACAATAAAGTGTGTTTATGTCAAATACATGAATAAAACAAATATAATGAACCACAAATGAAGTGTAGGAATCTATGTATTTTTATCATGCATATAACTCTTAAGAAAAGAAGCCACATGTCGCTACCATTATAAGTCATGTGTCGCAACCACATCGATAGTAGACTCCTTTTCTATACTTTATATAGATATAGATATCTATTGAGTGGACTCCTTTTCTATATTTTATATAGATATAGATATAGATAGATATAAATTCCAAAATTGTGCCTAAGTTTTTTGTGAATAGCTTTACCATGGCTTGGCATTGGGCTTATTTAATCTTAACAGGATAACTTATTGATGCAAATGTCATGGATGTAAAGTATTATACATGAGGGGAAAAACTGGACTCAAAGGCTAATATAATTATTTGGCAAGGTTCTAAATTATAACATGCTTTGGACATTAATTATTTTAATAATATTTTATTTTTCTGTAATTATAAGTCAGGCAGTATTGTAACATTATGTTTTTACACTGGAAAGTGACTGCCACAATAAGTTGTTGTTTATGGCTGCTTTACTTGGTTTGGGTCAAATTTAATAGCCTTTAGAAGGTCAAATACAGTCCATGCCTTAGCTTTTTGTCTGGGCCCTAAGAATTATTTGAGCACCAAGTTGCTTGGTGCCAAGAAGTTCTCTTGCTCATAAGATTTGCACAACCCCTCACACACCACCCCCCCCCCCCCCCCCCCCCCCCCCCCCCCCCCCCCCCCCCTCCTCCTCTCTTCTCTTACGCCTACCCACCCACCACACACACACTATAACGCCCCATATGTATAATGGATTAGTTTGTGGGAAGCAATGTAGAAATGAGGAACTATTTCCGCATACTTTTTTGATGTGTTATACATCATCCCTTGGGTGTGATTGCCTAAGTTCCTGGGTTTGAGTCCCTACGATTTCCCTCTCCTCCCCTTTCTCTTCCTCCTCTGATTCTCAGTGTTTTTTTAGTGAAGAGTGTTTCTCTGTATTTACCGACCTGCTTATAAACCTTGCCTAAACTCAATATTTAGCCACTATCAAGCACGAAGGGAGGGAACGGCCTGCGGGGGCTACAGTGCTCCCTAAAGTTGGAAAAACTCTATTATTATATTTTTTTGGTAGGTTTTTCACAATTTAAAAGGATGGCCCCTCAAGCTTTTTCATTAGTAAACCATGTATTGAGTCCAATGCCTTTGTCTAACATCCCTAATCAGTCATAGTCAATTACTTGTCATTTTTACAGCTGTCTCTAGCCATTGATTCGGTGCTGAAATTTAAAATATCCTGCAGCACTTATAATGGTGGTTGTGTGTTCTTTGAAGCTTTCATGACTTCCTAGGAATTTTGATCATATGAACTGATTGATGCATACTTTTGAGAATTATAAGAAAATGATGCTAAATCTTTCTGAAGTGAGAGGAGGAGGGACGGTGCACTAACATAACAACCAGTTGAAAAACGTTAGCTAGCTAGGCTAGCACGCAATGGTTTTCTCTTATAGGGGAGCAGTGAGTGTAGTCTATGAAGCCAGCATAAGGGTTCCATAGAGAACCCTCAATTGTTAACATGCTAGCTGTCTTTGAGACTTTAAACTTTAAGCTTTTGAACAAAGGCAAGCTTGGCTGGTGACTTGTAAGCTGGCAAGTAGGAGGCTGAGCTTGGATGCAAGCAATCAAAACTTTTCAAAGTTTGAGCTGAGTTCTAATGTCTCTGAACCTTACTCGAGTTGAGCTCGAGCATCATAGTAATCAGTTTGGCTCTGTTCAGTGCAGCCCAAGGTAAATGGACCCACACAAGGACCAATTTACCTTGAAGATAATATGATTAGCTAAATGTCATGCTTGAGCTTATTTTGTGCTCTCTCTCATCCTCCTCCTCCTCATTTGATGCTCTCTTGTACGAAATTTCCGAAGATTTCAACTCCATCGAGTCTTGTCCTTCCACTTCTCAAGGCCTAATTCTTCTAGCATTGGCTCTGCAATCTTTGAAAAGGTTTATTGCATGCTAGAGCTACTTGACGTAGCATTGTTGATATTTGTGTTATTATGTTCATTTCCTTTACATAAGGTTCTATAGTTCTTCTTTCTCCTCTGGGAACTATAGAGTTTATATCCATGGTCGTTCTGTCACTACTTGTATCTTGAAGGCGAGAATATGATATTTGTCTAGTTTGACAAGTAGAAAATTGTAGAGATAATGAATACTGTATGGCAAGTCAATAAGTAAGGTGTGGACGAGGAGGTCAACACCTTAAAATGAATCCCTCGAGAAAGAGGAAAAAGGCAAAGTTCTTATGGCCTTGTGGCACTCACCAATGAACTGATGAGTTCCACATAGGTATCACATGATTTGGGCTATTTTTATGATGGTTTATTGTGCCTGCGCGGTTTTAATCCCCTTTCACTTTCCAAATCAAATATTCAATAAATAAGGTTTATATTTTTTGTACTAAGGTAATATTTCTGATTTCATCTTTGTTTAGTGTCTCGGTTGATAGATGGTTAGTTGTGTGTTTTGTAACCTTTTTCTTTGGATTGGTTAATTCTAAGTAGTTCAAAAATCTATTGAAATTTCTGAATTTAGAAGATTTGGTTTGTGCTAGCCATACTTCTATATAAGCGGGTGTTTTATTAAAAAAAAAAGAGAAATTTTAATTTTCTTTTGTTGTCCTTTAATGTGAAATTTGATTATATATTTCGAGTTGAGACTCTTGTATGCCGTTTCTTAGGGTCAACTAATCTCTTCTCTTCTTCTTCTTCTTCTTCTTCTTCTTCTTTATGGTTAATTCTAGTATTGCTCTGCTCACTTAATGAGCAAAACCAAAACTTTAACAAGACCGAGCTTATCTTCAAAACACGGAGTTTCCATTTTTTTGATAAGTGGCTATGATCTTCCAATTTTAAAAGCCTATACTGTTTTGCCATTGATTTTTGTACCTTGCCCTTGTTTTAGAATTCTAGCAAGCTGATGCAATCCTAGGTTTAGGAAAAGATGCTCTGATATGCTAGATTGGAGAACTTTATAGATTAAGTAAAACTCAAGATTCAGCAGGCATAAATCTGTCATAACAGTTAGTAGTCAACAAGATAAAATTGCAGCCCAATAATAAGACAAGATATTATGGTGATAAATCATTCAATAGAACTTTTGACATAGATATTAAACAAGCAACAATTTGTTACAAATATATTTAAGTAGCTTAATACAAACACTAAAGTTTAGAGAGAGAGGAAAAAAATAAAATAAAAAGAAAACTAGCAGCAGCAAACAACTTGAGATAGTAATAGCAGTAGAGGAGAATGGGGTTGCAGCGGGGAGGAAAAAGAGAAATAAGGGGCTGTGGGAAGGAGCTGTAGTGGTGCAGTGAAAGGGAAAGAGATTGGTTCAGCAGAGATGAAGAAGATCCTGCAAGGAAGAAGAATTAGAAGAGAAGAAGATCTGCAGAAATATGGGAAGGGAAAGAAGACAGCAGCAGAGGGGAAATCAGAAGTATGCAGACGGCAGAAAGGTGGGAGAAAGAGAGAGAAAGGGAGAGAGAAAAGGTTTCAGCCGTAGGGAATTCTTTCCAAAAACTAGTCTACTCATCAACCCCATTGATTCTATATAAAGAAAGAAACTAAAGAGCAGATTTTCAGGAGATTTTATCCAAATTTGTGGGCTACTTGTCTCTCTGCTATTTGGTCAAAGAGCTGCTAATTTGGTGGCTGTTTATTTTCAAAGGCTGCTGATTGGTGGCTATTGTCAAAAAAAGGTTGCTCTCTGCTGGTTTGTCAAAAGAGCTGCTGATTTTGTCAAACGAAAGAACTGATGGCTGCCAGTTGGTTACATCACAAGCGCTCTTTAATCTTACATAAAAGTTATTGTGAAACCTGCACCAAGTAAACTATAATCGTATTTTCTCTAACATAACTGTACAACTAATGTGCAAGCCACAAATATTAGATTTTAGGCAACCTTTCCCCCTTCAGGTTTTATCTTCCTCTCTTCTAAATAGCAGTGTCACATCTTCTTAAATTTCAGCTTGGGATAAGTTCTTATTAGAACTTTGATTTTTAGATCTACCATCACTAGGTCGCTTTTAGCAAAATTATTTTTTATTTCCTTCTTGTGAGTGCTCTTGTTAGTTTGCCATTTGGGTGAAATGTGATAATGTTTTGTTGGAGCTTTTGACTGAAGATGGTCTTTGGGTATGTTGCTATTACTATTGGAAATCCTCTCTATTTGAATGAGACCACTTTTTGGAGAAGTAGGCTTACTTTTTCTAGAATATGTATTGATGCTCTAATAAATAGATCTTCCAGGTTGGATGAAAGCATTCAACGTTGTAGACGAGAGAGGTTACTGGATCTCATTTGTGGAGAGGGGCAACGGGGTTTCTCTACTGATTAAAGTGTCTGATGGGTGCTTTGACGGGCTTGTAATGTGATGAAGGAATTTTCACTAACGAATTGGAGGGCTGGGCTTGATAGATTGCGAAAGTAGTCAAAGAGGATTGAGTTTCTTTGCCTTTCAAATTCACGAGCGGCCCCCCGGGGGGTGGGGGTGTGTGGAGGAGGCATTTTGTAGTGGTGCTTACAGGTGAATAAGGAGTACAATTTTCTATTTTCCGGAGGTGGAGGGTGATGGATGGAAGTCTGTGGTAAAGGTTTTAACGGATTTTATGCATATGGTTTCAAAGAACGGCGAGAAGGTGGTGAACAGATCATGTTTGAGTGCGGTGTTCATCCCCATGTGGTTGGAGGATTGGCTCAATGCAGAGGCCTCTTGCTTTAGGGTAGTGGAGTACATGAAGAAGTGTTTGGTTGGTTCTATTTATGCTCGGGAGTCTCTGGTGCTGGAGGCCAAGGTGATGCAGTCATGGTGAACATTAGGGGGGGTTTTCAGCGGCAATGAAGGCTTCTTCTAGATTCTAGAGGCCTGAGTTTGGGAGATCTGTTATCTCCTTTACTTTTTATTTTGGTGATGGAGGTCTTAAGTAGAAGGAGAGAGAGGACTAGCCCAAGGGTTTTCAAGTTGGTTAGGCAATGTGGAGGGTTGGATCAATCTGCAGTTTCTCACTTGCTATATGCGGATGATACAGTTGGGACATCTTTGGTGTGTATTGTTGTACTTTGTGGCAGTTTTGGGCTTGAAGGTAAATTTGGATAAATCAAAGCTGATTCTGGTTGGTGAGGTGGCAAATTTGGAGGGGTTTACTTCCATTCTTGGGTGTAGAGTGGTTTCTCTTCCTACCACTTATCAAGGTTTGCTGTTAGGATCGTATTTTAAGGTGAAAATTGTATTGGATGTGGTGGTCATGAGGTTTCAAAAGAGATTGGTTGGTATGAAGAGACAATGTTTGGTTAAAGGGGTAAGATTTACTCTTATTCACAGTGCTTTGCCAAGTTTATGTTTCTATTTGGAATTCCTATTGTGGCTAAAAAGCTGCAGAAGCTATAATGTGATTTGGTTGGGGAGGGGTGGGTGAGGAGTTTAAATACCACTCGATGGATTGCGACACATTATGTTTGTTTATCAGAGAAGAGGGGTTGGGAATTTTAGAAGTATTGATACAGAGACAGGACATGGCATTTTCAAAAAATAAGAATACAGATACGGCAAGGATATTGTAAAAAAAATGTTTTTATATATTTTTATTTGTTATGTATATGAATGTAAAATTCATAAATCACCAAAAATATGATGAAAATAACTAAATGAGGTCACAATTATAATGCAATAACTAACAAGTTAAGGATTTGAATAATTGAATTTAGGTGTTTTATGTTTTGGTATTTTAAAATTTTGAAATCTATAAATTTGACTCTATTTAATAACATTTCAACTTCGCCGTGTCTCAAAATGTGTCCAACTAGTGGACTCGTGTGTCCGCTAAAAAAAAATTGGCATGTCCGACACGTGTCTCGGCTTGTACGAGCAGTATGTGTGTCCGTCATGTGTCTGACACGGATATAGCACCTTAAACGGTGTGTGCTTTCTAGTTGGGGATTAAAAGATTAAGTACTATAACAAGGCTCTTTTGGGGAATTGTCGGAGCGTAGTAGTATTAAATATGGATTCACTTGGGGTGATTGGGGATAACTCCAACAGTTTCATTGTCTTTTGGTAGAGTGTTCTAGAGAGGGATTTGTTTTGTTTTGAAGGATTTTGTCGGACACATCATTTTGGTAGTTGGAGGTAATGGTGGACGTCAATTCGGTGGCTCAAATAGCCCGTCCATGTTTTGTAAGTCGTTAGATAATGGTATAGGCTCGTAGGGCTAGGTTGGGCAAATTTTTAAAACCCAGTGGCCCAATTGTAATTATGGGCTGAACTTGGGATTAATACTTGAAGCCAGCCTAGCCTGCAAATTTTACATGCATATATAATACATTTATATGCATACTTATTTATATATTATGTTTTGCATTATTTAACTTTGCTTTTTGTAAACATAAAATATGTAATAATAGTTTCGTAAAAAAACTATTCATAAGATTTGAACTCTCAACTAAAATTTGATAAAGAGCACCTAAATCACTAAAGCATTTATTCTTTTAGTTTCAAAATGTTATAAAAAATAGTTATATGCTATATGAGCGAGCCTGGGAATTTTGATTTGTTTTTTGGGCGAACTTGAGAATGCAAGTGTAGGCACAATTACAGACCGGGCTCAGGCTAATGCTTTATTTTTTTATGGTGTAGTTCAGGAACTGCCCTCCCCGCCCGCCGGCCTGCCCGCCCAATGTCCATCCCTAGTTAGGAGTGGAGATAGGGTGAAATTCTGGCCGCACAGGTGATGTGGAGAGAATAGGTTAGAGGATGCATTCTTGGTTTTCTTTGGCTATGGACTAGGAGACATCACTTGTAGCCTATGTCTGAAGGTTAGTAATCTGATGTTTTGAGGCATTCCTCTTAGAAGGAATTTGTAGGATTGGTAAGTTGCGTAGTTTGTGCAGTTGCGACAAGTGGTTTACTTAGTAAGAGGAGTTGGATGAAATTCGGTGGACAACTGCTTGTGATGGGAAATTTGGAGTGAAGTCTTTTTGTATGACTCTTGCAGGTACAGGGTGGCAGAGTTTCCTCGGAAGAGGATTTGGTCTTGTGGAGCACCTACAAAAGTGGCAATTTTTGTGTGGTGTGCAGTGCATGAGAAAGTTCTAACTAGTGTTAATACGATTGAAAGGCCTAGAGTGTTTGTTAGTTGGTGTTGCTTATGCAAGCAGTACGGGGTGTTTGCGTCTTATATTTTGCTTCAGTGTTCTATTGTTATTGAGTTTTTGTTTTTAATTTTGACCATCTTTGGGATTTCAAGGGTGTGCCCATGGGGTGGCGGAGGCTAGGCATAGTTGGTGAGGGGTTTAGGCCGGTAAGACGAATAGGAAGGCTTGGCAGCTAGCTACGTTTTCTTTGTTTTGTTTGATTTGGGGATAACGAAAGAGGACTTTCCAAGGTGCCTAGCTTCCTTCATATAGGATGAACAATAATTTTTTTGTCTGTTTTGTATGTTGGCTTTTGGGGAGGGTTAATACCAACTTAGGCTGTTTTTTGGATTTTATAGAACATATGAGGTTGTAAGGAGTGTATATAGTTAATTTTGGTGACCTATTTTTGTTTTTGGTCTTTTGTACATGGGATACATCCTCTTGATGCCTATTAAAACTACTCTTTTATTACTTTAAAGCAAAAATTGAAATCCCCAAGAGTTTGAAGATCAACTTGGGCTATGGAGAGTCCTATGATAGTAGAGTGGAGGTGACATGGATGCCTCGAAGGTGTGATGAATGCGAGGCTTTTGGCCAATCCACTAATTTTTGTCCTCATAAGCCAAAGCGTCCAATCCCTAATTCTTCATATTCTAAACAAGAATGGAGGGTTAAGTAGGGGAAGGATGTTTCAAATGGTAGTGAGTGGGAAGATGTAACGAAGATAAAAAGGAAAGATATTTTACAAGCATTGCTAAGTGAGAACGAGGTTAAGGTGGAAACAACTTCCATCAACCTGTCAATATCAAATGTATTTGAAATTCTTCAACCTTGTTATCCTAAGGAGATGGAAGTTCCCGAGAATGAGAAGACAACTAAAGAAATGGTCAATAGCCATTGCTATGCCAAACTGAGGCGGTGAAGGATCTTCACAACATAAAAGAATTGAGTATTTTGTAGGTTTTTGAACGTTTGTCTCCAAAGGAGAGGCCTTTACCAAATGATATTTTAGCCTTTGCATTTTGAATCCCGTTGAATGGCTGTGATTCCAGGACTCAAATGCATGTAGAGTTGCCAGGTGAGACATTCACTTGACGAACCGTTGACCTATCTGTACCAAATGTTGAAGGTGGATAGTCTTTGAGAGCAAGGTTGAGGTAGTTAATAGGCTTATCTTTCATTCCAAGAGTCATCATCCTTTGCCATAACTTTGCAAGATAAGGACATGTCGTCGATGGTGAGTCAATCCTTGCATCAACACTGGAACAGTGCCTTGTTATGGAATGATGATCAAACTAGGTCTATGAGCTCATGGTCCGAAAATGTGACTGTTTCGTTCGGTATATGTTTTCTATAGTCCATGATGGGCATCTAGTGGCATTTCAAATAGCTCAGTAAGGTCAGCTGGCTCAGGGCGGCTTTTTTGGCTCACTACGATCTTGGTACCTCCGGTCGCCCCTTAGCTCGCTTCAGCTTTTCCTTTTAAAGGAATTTTTGCTGATTGCCTAACTTTAGGTACTTTCAAGGCTTGCACTACAATAGGAGAGCAAGCGATTAGGAACAAGCTTGAATATAGAAAGAGATGTGTAATGTTTTCCAAGTGACTAGGAGAGGGTAAATCATTTCCTTCTTTCACTATTAGTTTTTACACTAGAATATAAAGGTTAGCAAGCACATAACTTCCACCTGCATACAAGCCCCAAACACAAGCCTAGTACTTGGGAAAAGAGGATCCAATTGACATAGCTCAGTTGAAAAGAAACAAACCCATAGTTCATCATAGATGAGCAAGTGTCTTGTAGCAATTGAATGTCCTTATCCAGCTCTTTGACAGGATCCATCCATTCTTGAATCTCTTTGTTCAGTCGTTTTGTTGCCTCTCTGTTTGTGAGAGGTTTTTTTTTTCTCCTTAGGGCTTGTTCTTCTGTGCTTTTTGGGGTTGAGCCTTGAGCTTCATTGTATATCTGTTTTTTCTTTTTGGTAATAAAATTCTTACTTACCAAAAGAAAAGGGAGTGCTTGTCTCCGTATTGGTGGATTCTGCATCATAGTTTTCTTCCTATTACAGGTAAGGTGCCAAGTTAATGTTGTGAGGACAACATTGGTTGTAAATAGTCTTACAATTAGTTCTATTGATACTGTTGTAATGAGCAATCTCAAATTGGTCAATAGTATTCATATTGGTAGCTCAGGGAACACCTTAAAATGCCCCTAAAATTTGATTGATCACTTCTATTTGCCTATATGTTGATCAATGTTAGACTGTTATAATAATCAGACCAGGCTGGCCTGTTGGACTGGTGAAGTGGTAATTGACATTGAAAAGCAGCTTTAGTTTTCTATTTGGATTGTGTTGTCTAATTGCAAGATCAAATGAAATGTATTCTTTGTGGATCAGCAAGGTTCATTGAAATTTGAATGGACCATGCAGATCAATCAACTACTCCATCTCATTCTAAGAAGCACTGACACAAACACGGGATATGGACATGACACGGGTACAGACATGAGACACATGGAAATAGCTATTATATAATTTCTTTTGTTTTTTTTTTTTTTTTTGCCCTCTTTTTACCCTTCCTTTATCCCTGCCTCATTCCCTGCTTGTCTTTTCCCCAATAAAAGAGTTTACATTCTCTATTTTAACTGCCTCAGGTATTTCTTTTCTCCCCTTGTTGTTCCTGTAGACCTGCTATGTTAATTTTCCTCTCAATTACTGTAACTGTCGATTCCCTTCCTTTTTCTTTTTTTTGGTTGGTCACATTTAAATTCTCAAAGTTGGCAGGTGCATCGTTGCTTACGGGATTAGCTTCAAATGGGCACTTTCCATTGCATTTTGGACAAATTGGAGTGCATTGCCTTTCCATGAACATCCGTGCTTTCTTTTTCCACTAGCACAATTCAGTAAAGCAAGTGTGAGCATAAAGTATGCTTGCACGAGGCTAAATTTAACTTTCTTGTTGCAGTTTCCATCCAAATGGACCTATTTTAGATATTTTCTTAAACTTATAACTGAATGTTTCCCAATCATTATGTTTCATTTTCTCCCACCATTTTTCTGTGTTCAAATCCAAAGGTAGATTCTTTATTTTGAATTAGTGAATGTTATGGTCATTCGTGCCATATAGGGGCTTCTTATTCAATTGCCTTTTCATCCTGTCTTGCTGAAAGAAGCCAACACCCAATACTTGAAATTGTTTTCTTTGCTTCAGGATGAACTACGTCAGCAAAAGGAGGAAGAAATGGATGATTATTGTTCACAGGTATAGTGTTTTGCTCATAGCCATTTTTACAACTTGTTTATTTAATTTTGTTCTGCAAATTATTTGCAATATATATACCATATATTTGTATATTTCATAACATTTTCCTCATTAGACTATCTTATTTTAGTCAAAGTTCATCCTCTTAGACATTGCAGTAGTGCTAAATGTTGACTACTGACACTACCATATGAGAGTCTGTGGAAGATTGGTTATTACTGTGAGGAACAATGAGGGAAAGCTGTCTAACATGGTGGTACATTGATAAGGGAGAGTGATTTTGTGATACAGGACAACTTAAGGAGACTAAAGATAAAAACGCCTACAATTGGGTTTATGGTGATCTTTGGGTAGCAATAGATTCTAGGGTTAGCGTATTAAAATGTTAGAAAAGAAGTACTAGGATTTGTAGAAGGAAAAGAGCTAAAAGTGTTTAGGTTTTAAAAGTGACAACTTGCTTAATTTTCAAAAGTCAGGCTATTTAAGGGTCTATATGGCAAGTAATTTAGGGTATTAGCGGTTATATTGAAAGCTGATACGTAGGGAAAGGAGTAGGGTTGATTTAAGCTTGATTTGTTAGTCTTTTATGGCTGAAAAGTGTACTTTTTGGGGGTAGCAAACAGTCACCTGAGAACACTGTTTTGAGGTCTCGTGAAGAAAAGTAAAAGGAGTAGGAGGAGGAGGAGAGAAGAAGACCACGGGCTTATCGCAAATCACACAAAACCCAATTACAATTTCTTTAGAACTTTGTTGATTGAAGAATTACATAAATATTTGTACACTGCTATAGTTCTCCTATTTGTACAAGGTCTTTGACTCGCAAATAAGGAACTAGTAAACCTCTATTACAACTGATGGACCAACAGTATAGTCTATGTCCAGTAAATTAGAAAATTACCAAAGTACTCTTACCTCCTAAAAACAAATATAACCTGAATTAAAAAGACCAGTAGCATACTAACTTGAAATAAATGTGAATACAGAACCTAAAGACCACCATGAGCACTTACGTATCCCAAAAAAAAAAAATGTTAAAGAGAAAAGACAACCATGAGCACTTTCCTTTTGACCTAAAGGGCTTCCTGAAAATCTTGGACTCATAGCCTTTATTTTATGCTTACAAAGCCTATTATATTGTTTAGTCATTCGATAGATGTGGCATCAGTTTCGTTTTTTGAAAAGAACTCAACTCCAGTAAGTTAAGAGCATGTCCAAGTGTTAGAAGTTGGCACTTCTGTCAGCCTTGGGGACGTTTGGAGCTTCGAGGGTTCCATATGGAGGCGTATGTCTGAGCATGGTTGGTCGATGGCATAGTGGCATGGTAATCTCGTAATTTTTATTTTTCATATTTATTGAATTTATGGGTATGGATTATGACTTCTTGAGGGGGTAAGATGTTTTTTGCCTGCAGTTTAGAAATGACTCAGAATACTATTATAAGGGGGGGTCTGGTGTTAACTCTACCACCTCTTGGTGGAACTGAAAGGGACAACACTCAAGTGAGACTTGGGGGCCAGCTGTAGCATGTGGCTATAGTCTCCATGGTAGTTAAGGGGCTACATGAGCGGTATTGTGTTTGGTAGGGCAAATGTTGGGCATTGGCATTGAGGAGGGGGTTGTGACAGTAATGCAACCCGCTATAATGATACGCAGCAGAAATAACCTGTTAGGTGACTATGCACTAAGCAATAGTCCTGCAAAACTCAAACACTGAGGCATTTGACTATGCACTCGTCTAGGATACATCCGTAATGCCCCGTATATCTTGTTAAGCTTTGTCCTCCAATGCTCAAGCCCTTCGGCTTACCCAAACTATAGGCAATAGTAATGTCATTTTCAAATGTGCACACATGACAAGCAATGTGCTTAGCGCTAGTCTCTCTCGAAGCGCAAGCAAGCTAGCAATATGTAATCAGACATGTGTGTGAGCCAAGCATTACCTGTTAAGCACGCTGCCTCCAACCATGAAGTTTTTAGCACCCCGCGTCAAGGTTATAGCTCGCAAGGATAGGCACAATTGAATAGCAACTGATAAGCCTACAATATAGTGCCCTGCGACACCAATGCTAGCTAAACCAAGCGGCCACGTGCACAAGTTTGAACTCAACGCACAAGTGTACACAAGGCACACGGCATGTAAGTGTGTACACTGAGGCCCAATCATTCATGAGCATAAGTCCTGCCACGGCATGGATGTGGCATAGCGGGTGCAAATGTCACAACTCCCACCTCGACGACAATGCCTAACATCTGCCTCACCGGACACAATGTCGTCTATGTAACTTCTTGACTAGCATGGTGACTATAGCCACGTACTACAGTCGGCCCTCCAAGTCTCGCCTACTCGCTTGGGGGACTCATTCGAGTGTTGTCCCTTAAGGTAGCACTAGGGGGTGGTAGAAGTTAACATTAGACCCCTCCTTATAATAGCATTCTGAGCCATCTCCAAACAGCTGGCAAGAAACATCCACCCTCTCGAGGAGTCATAATCTATAAATCTAATAAATATAAAAAATGCAAATTACGAAATTGTTATGTCACCATACCATCGGCCAACCATGCTCAGACATGCCCCTTCACATAGAACCCTAGTAGTCCCAAACGTCCCCAAGGCTGATAGAAGTGCCAACTTTTGACATTCTCCACCACTTCAACTATTATCGTCCTTGATGATGCCAAAGACCAGTGCCAACTTCTGACACTCTTCACATCGAGGTTCCTCGCGGCCCCAGACGTGCCACGAGTGGCGACCCGTAACATTCTCCTCCACTCGAACTATCAACGTCCTCGTTGATGCCCAGTATAATACATAATGCGGTAGTGCTTATATGCCCCACGATGAGCTGTCACTACTCTCCACAGACCAACACCTCCGTACTGATAGCCTACAAATCTGGTCTCCCCTAAATCTGCCCCCACCGCTACTCGAAGTAAAGGTTCGCCCAGACTCTCATATTGAACTCAGCAAAGCAAGACACCTTTTCCACCACATTCAGCAAACACAAGCTTCTTTGAGTAAGTTCACTGTGCCATATTGCTCCATCCGCCAGCAACATGTACTTGAATAGGCGCTGTCTGTCGTGCACTAAAGAAAGGCATGTGCTGCTCGCCGCGCACCCTCCATCACTCTAAGGGGTCAATGCCTTTATTGATGAGCACTTCGCGTGTAACATGCGCTATCCGTCGCGGACTTAAGAAGAGGCATGCACTATCCGTTGTGCACTGGGGCGCTAAGAGTTTCATGGTTAGAGGCGGCGTGGTTAAAGGGTGATACTTGGCTCACGCGCATGTCCAATTGCACATTGCTAGTTTGCTTGCGCTTCGAGAGAGACTAGCGCCAACCACATTGCTTGTCATGTGTACGTGCATTTGAGAATGACGTTGCTATCACCTATAGCTTGGGTAAGTTGAAAGGCTTGAGCATCGGAGGATGGGGCTTAACAAGATGTGCGGGTAATTACGGATGGATCCTTGACGAGTGCATAGTAATATGCCTCGATGTTTGAGTTTGACAGAACTATTACTTAGTGCATAGTCGCCTCATGGGTTATTTCCACTGCATATCATCATGGCGGGTCATATTACTGTCACCGTGTGGTGCCTGGCCTGCCAGCTCGTGAGACCAAGCCTAAAAGGATACCCTTGCATGGAGAGGCAATTAGGAAAGAACTCTTCCTTGACTTCGATGTTAGTTTATCTATGGCACAAGTAGAAGTGTACTTTTGTCCATCACTAAAAGAGGAAGTCTTTATCTACCCAACGTTATATGGCAAAACTTGATTTGCAAATCTATTTCCTTAAGGTTTCTAATGGTGAATGTGTCCGGGCATTATTTATCATCCTTCAACTTTGTGTTGGTGATCCAAATCATGTGGCATGGATCATGATGTGGTTCAACCTTTAGTCCTAACTTCTACACGGCTTCTTTCAATACCTTCTTAGAACTCAATACCTCATTAGCACAACTCCTTATCATTAATGAACACACTTATTCTTCATAGCTAACTGTTGTTTTGAATTTTTTCCCTCAATGATATCATCCTTATTCCACTTGGAAACTTGTTTAGGGGGTAGCATTGAGGGGATTACAAACCTCTTCCTCAAGTGATGGTTCATTGCACTCGGCGTCTTTTGAATTTCCCTTTTCAATCGGAGCAACTAACTTGGTAGGGGTGATGGAAAGATAGGTGATCATAGCCATGACAATTCTAACAGATTATTTTTGAATTAGGATTACTACTTACTTGAGATGAAGATGCAGCAATAGGATGAGATGGCTTGTTAGAAACATAAGAACTTCCCCGTAGCTTGTCAGTAGATTTACCTCAACTTCTATCAGTGAAGTTCTTCCACTCCGAGTGATATTTTTTGTTGAAGCTCTCGTGGAGGTCTTCTTTTTCAACTCTTCTTCCATTTGGTGGGCTACGCATCCATCATGGTATATGTTGACTAACAGCTAAACCCCAAGAACCTATGAATTCAATCCTTCATATATATAGAAAGCATCACATCTTCATACGTGGAAATTCTGATCTTGTAGCCAAGCTGTAAAACATTCCAATTTACTCTTCAATAGACATACTTCCCAGTATCAACTATGTGAATTTTAAGTGAACATGTTACTTGTTGTTTGCTGGTACAAGATAACAACTCATAGCAATCTTTGTCTTCTGATCTAATGGTAGCATAATGTGTTTGTTGTTATTTTCCCACCAAACTCGTGCTGTCCCCTTTAACTTAGCCTCCGCAATGAAGAGTTCCCCATAATCTGTAGAGCAATACCACTAAGAAAGTTTAGAGGTAAAAAAGGGCTGACATAGTGGCGTCCATTTTAATATCCAGACACCTAATCCTGGTGATATTAACACTCCACCCTTTACTGCCACCTCTTCCTCCTTCCAGATCCCTCACAACAATAATTCTGCATGTATGGTCTTACTTACAACTTCCAACTCTGCAGCTTACTTAGAATGATCTTGATTTACCCCATGAAATTCAAATCCTGGGGCTGATTTGGCCCTAAGTTGCGACCTTGGCCAACAAGGAGCCCATGCTGATGTGATGTTAGCTAAGATTGAGACTACAGTTGGCAGTTTGTTTAAAACTGTAGGTGACATGGAGAATATGGTAGGTGCCTGAAAATCTTTTGACTATTATCACTATTCATTGAGGAAAAGATTGGATTAATTATGTCATTTATACCACTTTGTTTTGTAAAACTTGGCGGGCACTATTTCTATATGTTGTTAGATCTAAGCAGGGACGAAGGCACAGTAGGGCCAGGGGTGGCCTTGGCCCCCCTGGCTTCATAATAACCCCTTATATGTATTATACATCAAGCCCAAAAACTTACACATGAAGTGGAATGGCCCCCCTTGCATGAAATAAAGCCCCCACTATAATTATAGACCTAATCTTGGCCCCCCCAAAGATAAAATCCTGGCTTCATCCCTGGTTGTAAGTGTGAGAAAGAGTCACGTGAGATAGAATGATCCTACTTTTTTCTAGTCCTACCTTTCTTTTTTCTTTTTCTTTTTCTTTTTTATAAAATCTTTTAAGCATACATTGATCCAACTTTCAGTATGTATGTTGTTTTTAGTAGGACTAAACTACTGGCTTCTGTTACTTAGTATTTGGTAATCATTTTTGAACTATATCTTTCTCATTCCTACAAGTTATGTACTTAATAAGCAAGCTTCAATTTTTATTCCTCATAAATATAATTTTTTCGCTTCTGATATTTGACTGTTATAAGCTTGTTTTAGAGTCCACACACTGTTTAACCTGTTATTGTTTTTCTAGGTGCCAGTTCAACATTTAGTGTTTATGGTTCATGGAATTGGTCAAAGGTTGGAGAAATCTAATTTAGTAGATGACGTGACTAATTTTCGCCATGTCACGGCAAGTCTCGCTGAACGGCACCTAACTTCATATCAACGCGCCACTCAAAGAGTCCTTTTCATTCCATGCCAGGTAGACTATATATTCTCTGACCATAGAAATTTGTTTTTTGGTTCTACATTCGTACGACCATATTCTTTCTGAGTTATACTTAACGGAATTTGAAAGTGTACAATGTTTCATTCCACTTAGAGTGCCTGGGGTATGCATCTTGTAGGTTGTGCATTTGTCTATCCTTATATTTAATCTGTTCTTACCTCACAAAAAAGGAAGATTTAGGAGTGATTCATTGATGTTAGATCTGTATGTCACAATAATTGTTGTCAATTTTCCCTTTGTCTAAATATAAACCCTATGTTTATGTTACGTATCACGATGTGATATATGATGTGCAATTATCTACAATTTCCTTGAAATGCCTTAGAAGTTGAAGTTATTAGAGAATGGGCCTAACAATATATATCACTCTTGATCAACTTATGTTTTCCTTGCACTCAGAACATGACATGGCACCACCTGATTTGATAGTTCCCTGGCCCTTGGATTTGGGTTTATTTTTCAGGAACCAAGCTACTGTGTAATAAATACCTACTGCATTTGAGAAGTGTTCCCACCGGAATATGGGACATGGAAAGTTTGACAACGGCTGTTCCTTCTAATGTAGTAAATGATTGAAGAAGACATACTACAATTTTCAGGAGTTCTTTCAGTGACTGAAAACCTGTAGAGTAACTGAATCAGGCTGTATATATTGTTATTGGTGCCACCTTCCTATAATCCTATTAGATTGTAACTGATTGCATTATTTGAGGGAACTGATTTAGGATAACTATGGCTATATACAATAGGAATTTGCTTGGTTTTGACACTCCTACCACTGATCACAAAAGAGAAAGGCAGCTTTCAGGTTGAGGGTGAATGAATTGCTTTCCTTCTATTAAAAAAAAAAAAAAAATGAACTGTGTCATTTCCATTTCATCTTCATTATGTTGTCGAATATGACCAATACGACCTTCATTTCTTCCTTTCAACTTCCTCTTAACAATTTTATCTAGGAGTCATATGTCAGCCCTCCCCCTTCCTCTTCAATTAAAATTCTGGCCCTGCCGTTGGAAATGGCCCAACAATGTCGCCAAGACTCAGCACTTGATATGACAATTGGAGGTGTCCCAATAAATCATCAGTCTCCCAATCATGCAAGTTTCTCCTAAGGGGAATATCACAAAACACCAGATGGCCCGGTCTCCAAAAATAGTCCACCCCATAAGCCTCCTTATCAATTGCTAGATTAATAACAACAGGAAACAGTGCCTCCAACCTTTCCATCCTATAATCCACAAAATCATTCCACGTTCTCTGAAAACTGTGACTCACATGCATGTGATTTTCAAACTAAAAGGAGCACATAACCAGTATATGACCCTACAGAATACAGTTGTAAGAAACTAAAAGGATAGAACTAAATGGATGATACAGCCCGTCTTCTCTTGCATTCTTGGTGCATGCTCATCTTCAGGTTAGTTCTAAGTATTTAATGGATTTTTTTTTCAGTCCAACCCATGATTTCACTTCCAAGCTAAAGTTCATTGCTCACAGGTTCATTCTACTCTGTTTGGAAACATTGAATGGAGAAACCTTTTGAAGGAAATTAGGACTATTTTGTATTGATTGCCACTCAGGTCCAAGTGTAGTGCGGTTGCTCATGCTATTTGCTTTTTTGTTTTTGTCATCTTCACCAAGATTTATTGAATTTCAATGAGCTGAAGGCTCAATTTGGCTTGCAATTTTATCTGGCCACCAAGTTTCCTTGCAGTCCCTAATAAAACACATTCTACGGGTTACTAATTGGCTCCATTTCAAAGTAGTGAATAAAGAAATCTTTTGAAGCCAATATCTGTTATTGCGTAATGAATCTTTGCTTCTACATGAGCATCCAAGAACCTGGCTAGTGACTTTTGGCTTTTCCTTTCTTTTTTTCCCCTTCTGTTTCTTCTTTTCATTCTTTTAAATTATGAACTCTCTTAGTCCACTTCTTATCTTGACCATGAGTTTGGTCCCTATCCTAAGTGTTTTACCCTTGGTTAGTTTCTTGTGGAATTTCATGCTGGAAGTATGAAATCCTGCAGCTTTTGTGATTAAACTTTAAAGATTTCTCAGGCATAATTTAGACCTTATTCATGAGATTGGAGCTTAGTCTCCACATTTGATGTCCCTTTTCCTCCTCTTACATGAGGGTGGTCTCTTCTGGCTTCACTGAGTTAAGCTTGTATGTGATGGTTCTCCCAGAAAGCTAGGACAGTTGGGAGTAAGAGGGTTAATGAGGGATTGCAAAAGTATTGTGTTCTTAAAATTTTGGGGAACTTGGGGAAAATGTGAAGTGGTACCGGGAGCTCATTGTAGAGGGATAAGACCAGAGTACGAGCATGGAGTTGGTAGTTGTGAAGGAGTCAAGTTTAAAGTCATCAAATGGGTAACAGATGAGAGAAGAGACCTTTGCAACTATGAAATAGCATTGAGCAAGTGGCAGATTTGCGAAGAACCATGGACTGCTCACTATTTTTGGTGCTTAAAAGTTTAAACGAAGAGATGAATGTTATAGCTAGTGACTGCAGCATTGGAAGATCAGAAAGAAAACAATCCGTTTCCATGGATGACATTTAGTTGGTTTGATGATTTAATTTTGTTAAATGGTATTATAGCAGCCTTGCTTGATTTATGCTTTTGGCTTAATTGCTTATCCTTTTCACCCTTGTAAATTATCATTTTCTCATAATTTGTCTGTTGTGTACAATATTACTTAATATATGTATGTGCATGTAGTTTATGTACATATACACATATTTAATAAATTTAAGAAAAAAAAAAGATGGAACAACCTAAGTTCAATGAAGTTTTGAAAAATGTACTATAGTGCTTCCGTAGTGCATATAGAAGTAGTTCCAGTGTGTTTCTCTTAAAATATGCCTAGCTTCATATGTGGCTAGTAATATTTTTTTGGCTGGTTTTATCCATATTTTCCATGTGTTTTCCTGAAGGTCATTTGTTCAGTTTCTAATTCTCTTGTAGTTAAATGTCAGTATGCGATTCAGGAACAATTTATCCATAGGGAAACATTCACACTTGAGAAAATATTGTGAATGATCTTGGGTAACATCTCAAGGTTGGGTTTGCGTTGGGTAAAAAGAATTTGTTTTAGAATAGAGCGGGCATACCTAGTGTTTCTGAAACTATCTGAAATTTCATGGCATTTCTATATATGGTTCAGCTTTATACCCTCATGAATTTGCGAGTCATTACGTGGTTGATGGTAAATTGTTTATAGCTCAGGATTGTCTTAAAAACCCTTTGAGCTTCTCAAAATACATTTTATGTGGTTTACTGTCAGTTTCAATATTCTTGTAGGTTGTTAAATCATGAAGCTTGTTAATTTTGTTCTATTTATATGTTGCTGTTTCTAATTCTTTTACCACTTATATTCATTTATTTTTTTTCTTCCTTTTAGCTGCCTTTTATTCAATTCATTTTGTCCAACCTCTTCGCTCTTATCCAAGGATGGTTTTTGAATTGCTTCTCATGATCACTTGTGTTTTTCTTCTTCATTTTTCCCCCCTTTCCATTGTCCAGTGGAGGAAGGGCTTGAAGCTAAGCGGTGAATCTGCAGTAGAAAAAACTACTTTAGATGGTGTACGGGGTTTGCGTGTGACGTTGAGTGCTACGGTTCATGATGTATTGTACTACATGAGCCCCATCTACTGTCAGGATATTATCAATTCGGTATTTATATTATTTATACAAAAGCTTTCAATTTTTCCTTCCTTTTTTTTTTCATTTCCATACCTGTTCAACATATCCTGTTTGTGTGTCCTAAAATGCTTTAAAGACGGCATTTGCATTGTACATATGCGTAGTGGTGGTTTGTCATTTTGTAGCTCAATCGTGACACTTCTATTGATTTTAGCAACTTAATTTTCGCTAATTGCTTAATAAGGGCTAGTTCCTTCCTAATAGAGCTTATGTAAATCAATGTGAGATCAATGCTTGAGTATGCATTTCATTAAGAAATTACCTGAGAGTGCTCCTTTCAAGAGTGATCTTTGGAAGATGTTTTGGAGCAGTTTCATCATAGATTCCCTAATAGTACTATGTCAAGGATTGCACTCCTGAATCCCCAAGCAGCTTAATCTTTCATTTCACTAGAGAATTTTATTCCTAAAGAAGTTGAAAGATGAAAATGGTTCTCTTATAAAAGGGTGACCATTGGGGTCAATGAGACTATGGTAAATAGGAGTTAAGTACAAGAGCCATACAGTTAAATTTACAGTAAGAGAAGAAGAAGAGAGCAAAGGAAGAGAAAACACCATATGACTAATGAGAGAAAACCAGAACTAGGGTTCTCTCCTTAGTCATCTATATTTATATTAACTAGTTTGAGGCCCATGCGATGCACGGGATTTTTTCCCTACATTTATTATCAATATATTTTTAGGTATATTTTCTAATTTTTGTGATTTAATTAAGTAAAATGTGAAACTGGTACAGTGATTAACTTACATAGGGAAAAGAAGCTTGATAGATTAAAACACAAAAAAGTAAAAAAAAAAATTAGAAGAAAATTATGCCACGTGTCGCAACCACAACGATAATGGCTTACTTTAATTTTAGATTCATTGCATAAATTAATTCTAAAAGGTTTAAAAAAGTAATATATTTCACTAATTATTGATTAACTTACACAAGGAAAAGAAGTTTGATAGATTAAAACACAAAAAGTAAAAAATAATTAAAAGCAAAGATGTCACATGCCCAACCACATCGATAATGGCCTACTTTTATATGTTGCATATAGATATAGACATAGATATAGACATACATACAGATATATGTGGTTATATATATATATATATATATATTATTTTTATGTTATAATTATTGATGACTTGTGCATTTGAATTTGAAATTAAAATTTTAAGAAGATAATGGTTAATTTTCATTTGAATTTTGTAAATACATTGTATAGTAGTGTAGTAGTAAATACATTGTATAGTAGTTTGAAGTTCAAAAAATTACAACAAATACATTGATATCACCAAAAGTGTAATAATCTATATATGTTTACATCAAATACATGAATAAAATAAATACAATGAACGAAAAACAAAGTGCGTTTATGTCAAATACATGAACAAAACAAATACAATGAATAAAAAATAAAGTATAGTAATCTGTGCATTTATATATTTATATATACTATAAGAAAAGAAGCCACGTGTAACAACCACAACGATAGTGGCCTCCTTTTCTATATTATATATAGATATGGTTTAAAGTACATAAATACCCCTCAACTACTAAACAATTAACTGAAGCAAAAAACTATAACACATAACACTCTCCCTCAAGTTGATGCAAAGATATCTCTTATGCCCGACTTGTAAACAATGGGTTGGAAAATCTTACTATTAAGCCCTTTAGTGAATATAACAGCCAACAATCTTCTGATTTCACAGAAGACTATTCAGCTTCTCCTTGATTAAATGTCTGTCAATCTTAATATGTTTAGTTCTATCTTGCTGAATTTGGTTATGGGCAATATTAATGGCAACTTTATTGTCACGACACTTTTTGGTTCACCACCATATACGTCTAGATCTCCCAGTAAAATCTGAAACCACATAAGCTCAGAGTACCATGAGCTATAGCTCTGTATTCTGCCTCTGCACTTGATCATGCCACATTGTTTGCTTCTTGCTCAACCAAGTAACTAGATTCCCTCCTACAAAGGTGCAATAACTTGAAATATACTATCTGTCATCAATTGAACTTGCACAATCTGCATCAATAAATGCTTTCCACGTAAAGCGACCATGGTTAGAGAACAAGGCTCCTTTCCTTGGAGCTAAATTGAGATACCTTAAAATACAACATCTAGATGCACTACACGAGGGTCATGTATAAGTTGACTAACTCCTCCCATTTCGTATGCAATATCTGGTCGAGTGTGGGACAAATAGCTGAGTCTCCTTAGAAGTCCTTGGTGCCTTTCCTATTCTAAAGGATCACCAACACCGCTGCTGAATTGATGATTAGCCTCAATTTGTGAATCAGCTTGCCTACACCTCAACATAGCTGTTTCATCTGGAAGATCAAGAATGTATTTTCTTTGAGAGATGAAGATGCCCTTATTTGATCAACAACCTCAATCCCAGGAAAGTATCTCAACTGACCTGGATTTCGTTTCAAAACTCTTTAGCTAACCTTACCTTGTGTTGAGCCACTTTCTCCATATCCTTGTCTATCACCACTATGTCATCCACACATTCAATAAGAACATGATGTTATCCTTATCTCGTTTGACGAACATAGTGTGATTTTCTTTATTTTGCTTATATCCGTACCTCAGCAAAGCTTTAAGGAACTTGTCAAACCAAGCTTTCGGAGATTATTTTTCTTACGACCCTGAACCCACCTATACGGATTTGGTGCCGCGACCAGTCGATAGCTAAATTTTCAAAATCTACCAAAGGCCTCACAATTTTACTTGGACAAAAGTGCATTTGATTTGCGTGGTTGAATTGGTGGTTCCATATATTTAACTCTCATACACAATATTAATGTAATAGGGATTTGTGTGGTCATTTGGACAACAGAGCTGTGTCTAATCCATTCTCATTCCCATTCCCGTTTATCATGTCCAAAATTCTACATGTAATACAATCTCATGGCCTTAAAACCAGATAGGGCAATAATACATACAAACCATATCATAAAAGGCACATCAAAGAATCAACTAGAAATATTCCTTACATCAAAAGGTACATTAAGCTCCAAGCATCTCAAACGCTATCCACATAAAGTCTCCTATTTATATGCCAGCTTAAGTCTTCCATATGCATATTAAACTCCTTAGGTCTCCACTTAAGCTCCATGACCAGAAAATATTTTAATGAATTTGCATGAGCTCACAGCCCAGTGAATAACTTGACAACCAGCTTTACCATGGACACCGATCATTTTCAAAAAGAAGTGAGAAACACAGTAGAGATAATTTACATTGGAAATAAATAGGTAGAACATGCTTTCCAAATATTATACTTTTCATAAACATAACAGATATAATAGCTCACATGTCTTCTCAAATTAAATAGAATAAAAGCATTCGTATCTGTGTTGACCCGGATATGGAACAAAAACCATTTTCATAATGCGAAATGTTGTCCACGGCAATGGGAAGACTTGTCTCATGCAGATATACAGAAAGAGTTGAGATTATAGTCCCTCTTATATGACCGAGGTAGGCATATGACATAAAATACACATTACTTCAAAACTGTAAGAGAAATCATTCAACATCCATGGAGCTTGTAGCATGCCTTGAAGACATAACATATAGAACATATTTATCAATAAGAATATGATCATTCATAGATACATTTGTAAATCAATCTTTTTACCAAACATGCTTGCGATAAGAATCAAGTTAGAAATGCAACTCTGGAAGTCAAGTCACTTGCGTTGAGCTCTTAAAACTTTAGATCTGTAGCCTTATTTAGCCTTTACATACTTGCTTATTATTGATCCGACACAATTAAACCATATAAAGATGTTATACCCAAAATCAAAACCTTAAGAAGTGCCTAATACTGAAGAATGCAGGGCCGCGTGCTATAGCTCACTCATAGCACGCTCCATAGCACGCTTCTCTGAAGTTTTGCAAGCTTGAAAAACAGTGAGCATGCTATAGCGCGTTCACAGCATGCTCCGTAGCACGCTTCTCTGGAATTTTACAGCTGCTGAAAATTGCTGGAGCGCACACTCACCAAAAACTTCATAACACAGTTTGAAATCAGGTTTTTAAGTAGTTCTATTCTAGTCGAATGCAAACCTAAGTTCCTTAAAGTCCAAATCTCAGTTCTTAGGTATCAAACATGATCTCGAGCATCAAAACATAATCAATTACACATGTTTTCTTCAAGTCAAGTTCATGAATCCACCAAAAATGGATTTCTAAATGTCTAATTTAGGGCCTCAAGTTCTTGAATCCAATTCTTTTGATTTTCCAAGTATGCAAAGGTCTCTTTATGAGCTTTGACCAATCTAATACATGAAAGCAAGCATGATATTAGAATTCCTTACCTTCCCTTAAGCTTTTGCAAATTTTTCTTGAATTTTCCTAGATTTTTCCTAGATTTTTCCTTCTCTTTCCTTTCACTTTCTCGCTTGCCAAACATACTTTCTGCAGAATTTTTCTCTTCTCTCTCCATCTCCTCCCTCTACTTCTCTTTCTAGCTTGTAATACAACACACACACATGTACGCTTGCCTTGCAATTTGCAAGACAACAAGGATGAAGGGAACACGTCGCTTGAAGAGGTGGAGAGGGTGTCCCTCCTAGTGAGTTGGCACTCTCTCACTCTAACACTTAGATCTACTAATTAAGCATGATTAAGAACTAATTAATCAAGGTTTAGACTAATTAATCTCCACTTGAAGCTAATCACGCTTAAGGCTAATAAACTATGATTAGTCTAATTGATCATACTTAGCCTTTACTAATCATAATTAAAATTTAAAAAATATTCTGAAATGCAATTAACGTTAAATGGAGTTGATTAAACTCCTCAATTAGTTCATTTGGCTATATCTAAGTTATAAAAATTAAGCCTCTAGTCCATTCAAGAAATCCCTAATTCAAAATGCATTTTCTTAAATCCCGCTCAATTCAAACAATCTAAAGCCACACAGAAAACACAGGCTTTACTTAATTAAATTCATGTAACACAATGTAATAAAATGCAAGAATTTGGGTTGTTACATTATTGTCCCATAAAGTGCCTTCAGACTACACACTTTTCCAGCAGTGGATTGAGATGAGAGCCCCGGTGGAACATCCTCCAATCACCATGAATGAATGTATTCTTCACATTTAGCTGTCATAAAGGCCAACCCAGTTTAGCAGTACAAGAAAGAAGAGCACAAACAGAATTCATCTTTACCATAGGGACAAAGTTCTCTTGATAGTTGATGCCATAAATATGAGTAAACCCCTTGGCAACAAGTCTAGTCTTGTATCTCTCAACTGTCCCATCTGTTTTTTGCTCAATGGTAAACACCCATTTTCTGCTTGCGGGTTTCTTCCAACTAGAAGAGGAACCTACTCTCAAGCGTCATTCTTGCAAAACTTTTATCTCTTCTATCATAGCCTCTTTCTACTTAGGATCAATGGGAGTTTCTTTCTAACCTAGTGAAATACACATAGAAGCAGGGATGAAATGAAGACAAGATATGAAGGAGATAACAATCATAGGAAATAAAGTTCGATATAGGGTGTCGAGTATAAGTCCTAGCCCCTTTTCTGAGAGCAACAGGAAGATCACAGTTATCAACATCTCGGCTAGGAGAAGACTGATTACCCAAAGGAGCAATGGGAGAATTTGAAACTGGGGCTGAGGATGACATTTGACTAGGTGGCACATGAGAATTCAGCTCGTTCAGATGCCGTGAATAGGTCTTGAGATCAATCCTATCTAATCGTCCACCAATGTCAATCTCCCCCTCTACACGCATCTCCTTAACACGTCTTCTCCTCCCCCACACCACGAATAATAGCTCTCTGAGTGGGAAGGAAAAAAGAAAGCTGATTTTGATAAATGTTGACATCTCTTCCTCAATATTGCTCCCCCCTTAAGAGATGTCTGAGGGGAAACAAAGAAGAACTTATATTCTCGAAAGGTGACTTCCACGCTCACATCAGTGTTTTGAATATTGGCTGATACCGTTACATACCGCCGATTAGTATTGGGTTTTTGAGCGGCCATTAGGGATACAAGGTCATTTATCGGTAATAGACAAAATCACAGCCGTATCAACCATTATAGACTGATACGGTACTATTACGTTGGCGTAACATTCTATATCACTCATATGGCTGTTACGGACGCCAAATAGGTTGTAAGCACCTGAAAATTTATTTTTTCGTTTTTCTTCAATTCTTTGTGAATTATTTTATTTCTTAAACATTTAGTTATATAATTATATAACATCATTGTAACCTAGATATTTATGTAATTGGGTTAAAATAACAAATTGGATTTGACAAGTAATTGAGTATTTTTTTTTGGTAAGCGAGTAGTTTCATTACTAAAAAAACAAAGATTATATATTGACATTTGAGGCATAATCTGGTATATATCTTTCAAGCAAGAGGCAATCAAGTGCACAAGCTTATTCGAAAAAATAAATTTCTTACAACAAGATAGGTTAGGCAAACACGCAAACACAAGATTCAGACTCAAAGGCATTTCTCATGTCCAAAATGCACGAAAGTTTATATGGAGAAACAATTTCAGCACAAGATCCTTCATTCCATTCTTTTTGGGTGTAACTTTTGAATTCATGAATCAAAGAGAAGTGGATGTTAGTATGAGAATGTGATGTATTTGCAACTAGTATTGTCGTATTCTATATTTCTATGTTGTGTGGACTCTTCTAAAATATATAAAGTATCATTGTCGGATGCTCAAGACTTGGATTTCGACATTTGGGTAAGGGGGTATGTTTATGGATATGTCCGGCATGTATTGTTGGACATTCACCTAATAAAAATATTTAGTAATTCAAGTTTACAACAGATATTTATAAAACTCATATCTTATGCATGAAGTGCTTTATAACACCTTTTAAATACTATTTTATCTTAGAAAATAAGAGAAGTATATTATGAAATATGATTATTTTGTCATGTACCCTTCTCCTTAGACATGAGAATTAGAGGAATTTGACACCCGACACCCGTACCCGAGTACATGTAACATAAGTCTTATTATTTGGATTATCATTGTATGAACTACTAAATACCAACAAAAATGTGACTTACATTTGCTTTATTCTTATGAATGATCTATTCTAGTAATGCTTCTAAAATTATTCTAGATAGTGAAATGAAAATTCCCTTACCATTGAAATTCTTCACTCCTCTTAAAACCAATTTAAAATTCAATATTATTTATAAAACATGTTTTTATGTGCTAAAATGTTGATTAGAAACCATTACAAACATTCAAGTTATGATAAATAGGTTCAGAACATGTAAATTAATAAGTTCTTTTTTGGTGTCTGATAGTACTTGAAAAAAATTCACAGGTTCAATTTTTGGTTCTCGATATGCATTTGCTGATACTACCACAGACCGATACCTCAGTTTAAAACAATGACTCATATACACTTAGCGGGATTGAGGATCATAGTATTTATATACCTTTTGAGTAGCAAAATAACTAATAAAGATACACCTCAAAGCCTCAGGATCAACCTTCTCACTACCGTGCCGGTGAACAACACAAACACAGCTTAAGATCTTGGGAGGGAGGGAATAAATCGAGGAAGTAATGGGAAGAAGCTCTGGAGGAATCTCAAACTAAAGAGCATTATATGGCATGCGAGTAATGAGATAGGCACCAGTCAGAACAGCATTACCCTAAAAAGAATTAGCAAGGGCCATAGAAAACATAAGAGCTAGCAACCTGAAGAAGATGATATTTGCACTCAACAACTCCATTTTGTTTTAGAGTGCTGACGCAACTTGTTTGATAAAGAATGCCATTTTCCTCAAGGTATGCCCGAACAACCCCATCAATGTTTTCAGTCCCATTGTCACTCTGAAGGATTTTGATTTTGCATATAATTGGTTAGTCACCATCTTAAGAAAGGTTTTAAAGCAAGAGAAGCCCTCACTTTTAGCAAGAAGTAAATAAACTCACATGACATGAGAATAACAAATCAAGGATAAGTGGAGAGAGAAACAACTGAAGTCTCCCACACATCAGAATAAAAGAACAAGTGTTTCTGTTATTAACTGAAGGAAAACAAAATCGGTTATGTTTAGTAAGATCACAAGCATCACAAACAAAACTGTTCTTATGATGATCTTTTACTAAATGTAGAATTTTTTTTCTAAAACTCCAAAAGAAGGACGACCCTAATATCGATGCCATTGATGTAAGAGATAAAGTGATAAACCAATAACTGCTTGAAAAGCCTGACTAGATGACAAAGACACCAAAGCAGATAGAGATGCAGCATCTGGAAAGTACAGACCACCATGTGCTCCTGCCCATCGTTCTCCCCATTTCTGGTTCCTGAAAGGCAGTGTGTGGAGGAAAAAGGTCACTGAGCAGTTTAGGGAAGTATTAAGAGCAGTAACAGAAAACAAATTAGTTGAAAATTGTGGAACATGAACACACGAAAGGGAGATTGATCAGGAGTCTGGATAGAACCTTTCTCTAATACATAGATAAAGAACCATCAGCTACTCTTACATTATCCATAACAAAACAAGGAGGGTGAGAGTAGGAAAGATTGGAAAAACCTACATAGGGTCAACAGCTCCTGAATCGATTATCCAAGGAGAGGAAGAAGAGGCACTAAGTGCACTGGTAAGGATACTTATGTGATCAAAGTTGGTATAGGAAAGAAGTTGTGGTAGGCCAAGTATCAAGTCGAGCCATCAGACGCCTGAGGGTTTGCATCTCACCTTGAGAGAGAGCACCAGTGTCGCTAGAAGTGCCAGTATAGACCTCTAACATGTGGGCATGAGAACGTACAATATCACTTTGGCCACCACCAGTCTGCAGATTGGGAGACCAATTAGCTTCCAATGTGCTAGTCGGCACCTAGAGATGGTGTTCCAAGCAGTCATCTGCTCCAACGCTGTCCCGGATGACCATTTTCGGAAAATACAACAAAGAAAAATAGAAAAACTACATTAAATAAACTCAGTAAAAAGTGAGACATCTTTTGTAAATACTACTAGCCTACTCAATCTTACTGGGTAGGTTTTTTTTTCCCCCACATCACAGATGCTGAAAAGCAACAAACAGACTTACAGATTGTGCACTGATACAAAGTTAAATTTACAATAAGAGAAGAAGAAGAAGAGAAGAAGCAAAGAGGGGAGTGAAATGGAAGAGACAACACTATACAACCAATGAGAGAAAACCTGAATTAGAGCTCTCTCCCTTATCTGTATTTATATTAAGACAATTCAAAGCATATAAATACCACTCAGCTACTAAACAGTTAACTAAAGCATAACAACATAACACGTAACACATGTAGATATGTATAAACAGGCAAATGTACATTTGATATATGTTATATAAGTATTCAATATCGTTCTTTACAAACTATCATGGAGTAGTCACATATAGTACACAGCCACAGTAAACAGCAGTCAATCTGACATGAATTTTTTTCTTTCCTTTAAGCTCGACTCTGTCTTGTATCAGCTAGCAATTGTGTAGCTGCTTCATGTCATAACAGTATTTAGTTGCTGTTTATGACATGGCAAACACTTTTGCTTCTGGTGCATGCAAAACAATCGTAATTGGAATGGCTCGAAATAATTATTGTGCAGCTGATGTGGAAATTAGTATGGGGTGGCAGTTGCAATCTTGATGGTTTGGTGAATAGGGTTGTAGTGGGTTTTGCTTGAAAGGAAAAAAAAAAAGAGAACAAGAAAAGAAGAAAAAGGTCATTGGTGGTTTGGTTGGGTGGAGCATTAGATTTGGTTTACTATTGGCAGTAATGACTGCAGCAGTGACTATTGCATGGTGGTGGTGGTGGTTGAAAAATCATTACCTTGGAGATTCTGGTGTGAGGGAACTAGTAATATATAGTAGGGAGGTCTTCGTAGTCATGGTGGTACCATGACTAACAGAGATTTAGCGGCAGTGGCATGATTTTGAGGCGGCGACAGTGGCTGTATTGATGTTGATATAGGTGTGGGTTTGAGTATGAGCACAGCATCTTCATGCAAAAAATATTGTAGGTTAGACCTACTTCTATTTCATGCTCCCTACACCTTATTAATGTGGTCACTAAGTATTGGGCTTTCAAGGAAAGTTTTAGAAGGTAGTCTAGGTGGTAGAAACAAGGGAAGAGTGCAAAAACTCATGAGGAAATATTTAAGAGTGACTGACTTTGTTGTTTTACGTTAACTAACCATAGAGGAGAGATTGGGGAAAATTTTGCCAACGGAATAAAGTGGGATGTGTAAAGTTTAGAAGGGTTATAGTCAAGGAACAAAATTTCTTTTTATTTCCATTTAAACAGAAGAAACATTGTTGTTTCCTAGGAAACTGACATGGAACATTAGTCGAAAACCGAATTCCAAGGGTCCCCTTGAAATATAGCTTAATGCACTGCAGCACTGAAACTCATTGAAACACTATGAAACACACTGATAGACTGATTTATTTGACACATATCTGGATCATTTCTTATTATCACAAGTATATTCTTCTTTCTTTCATTCCCTATTACTTGTATAATCTAGCCTTTCTTGTTTTTTAATTTACAATGGCAGACCCACTCCTGAACCCAACCCTTTAAACTAATGTTTATTAGCTTCTAATATTTCTTTATCTTCGTTGATCGTCATTCTTCACTATTTTGAAAGAGCCTTTTGATCTTTTGACCTCCCTACCCCTTGGAACCGCTTTGACATTTGATTATTATAATTAGTGTTATTATTTCCTGTATATTTTTTTAACCATGTTTGCTAGGAACCTTATGGACATTCAGAATCATAAACACTTGTGTTTGGTAATTTGTTCTATTTTAATTTAATGATTTTCAATTTGTATTAACATTTAGTAGCAAATTGTACACTTGTGCCATTTATGTGAATGGATTAGTAGGCCTCAAAATATTAGGCTACGTATACATTTAGATAGGTTTTGGTTTTGTTTCCACATAATTTTTTGTTTCTAATTTTTTTTTCCCTGTTTACCTCATATTTCCGAAATGTTTCTTTTTCCAAGCTAATCAAAACAACATATCGAAATGGAAATTTGATCCTTGGTAATAGTTTATTCTGTTATCTTCACTCTTCAGATGTCCTATTGATTGACAGTGAAGTTAAACAAAGTGGCAACATCTGTCAATGCTGTATGATACAAAATGCTGGACAGTCTGGAAAGATATTCATAAATGATATAGCTGATATGAGGGTGTCGGGGGGATGAAAGTGCAATAGAATAAATTTGGAACTAGAAAATATGATTCCATTATTCTTATTCTTATTCTTATTATTATTATTTCATTTTTTAGGTGGGAACATACCATGTCGCAGAGACTAACACATTTCAAATATCAATGCATTCATGAGAATGTACAGGTAGTACTAGTTGGCAGCAAGGTGCACTAGTCTGTCAATATGCTAAATAGAGTGATGGTCAATCAAGGGAGGAAGATTCAGTGGATTCTTGGTAAATGTTGTGTAAGGGTAGGGGGAAGGCCAAACAAAGTGTAGGCTGATTCTGTGAGTAAAGACAAGATAGCTTCTTATCAGTATACTGAGCTGCAGGCGCATGCTCCTTGCCTTATGTTGTTATCAGTGCTTCTTTTAACTTACTTTGCCTCTTTTTTCTTTTAGTTTTTTTATTTTTTATTTTTTATTCTCTCTCGTAAGGAATTTGATGGGCCGAGTTTTATGGTTGGTTGAATTCTCATGTATGTAGCATAAGAGCAGTGCCATATTGTGTTCTGAAATCAGATCATCATAGTTTCTCCTGTAGAAATGTCATGAGCATTACTTTTTTTACTTTTTTTAGAACTTTATATGTAACAATATTTAATTCAATCTACCTAAAATTAGATGTAGCAATGTGTTCGGACTCATAGCAGATGATTCTTCTCCAGGTCTCCAACCAACTAAACCGATTATATTTGAAGTTCCTGAAAAGGAATCCTGGTTATGATGGAAAGGTACGTGTTTGGTTAAATATTTACTTCTGTCCTTGATTAGGCTTTTAATTATTGAAATTTGTGATTCATGCTGAGGATCTCTGGTTGTGCATTGTAGGTTTCCTTATATGGTCACTCTTTGGGAAGTGTCCTCTCGTATGATATTCTTTGCCATCAAGAGAATTTGACCTCCCCATTTCCAATGGACTGGATGTACAAGGAACACATAAGAAATGAAGAATCTTCCCCTAGTATCAACAACCAAAATTCGGAATGCAACTTCACATCCAGTCAGGACAAGAACAGCTCAGTAAATAATGAAACTAAAGGCATGGTAGGTCCCATTGAGGAAGACAATGCGAGTGAACAACCAACTTCACCAGTCCTGGAGATAGAACACGCGGAAGGTTCTTCTGTTCCTGCTGGTTTTTCTGTCACATTAGATTTAGATGAACCTTCTGTGAGGGCCATGGAACCTAAGCAACCAAATGGTATTTCATCACTGGAAAAAGATGTTCAGAAACAGCTTTCTAATTGTAGAAGCATGCTTTCATGCAAAAGGGACAACTTTAATGAAGCCTCAAGCATGGACTATGAAGTCGTGGTGGCCGATTCACACAAAATGTCTGAGAGTGATAAAGACAAAACAATCAAACTGCTGAGGGAAGAGGTGGTATTCAGTAACTTTGCTGCATTAATTTCTGGATTTTTTTTTCTTCCATTGAGTACATTCTACTGTGACAGATTGATTCCCTAAGAGCAAGGATCACAGAATTGAAATCTCGGTGTGGTGGTAAAGGTACCTGCAGATGTGGCTTTAGGATAATTGTGGTTCTTCCTCTCCCCACTTTCTATGCTTAGTACTTCCTACAGTTTTTGTTTCTGGTTTTTGTGAATGGAATGTGTTTTATATGACCATATGGAATGTGGGATTTGATGTGTAATAAAAACAGGAAATGAGGCAGCGTCCACAACTATTACAAATCAACCTGTTTCCGGAAAACTTCCACCTGGACAAAATGATATGCCGAAGAGTTATACTCCTCATATAAAATATACGAAGTTAGAATTCAAGGTAATGTTTTCTTTCTTGTTATCTTAAGCTTTTGGGCCATTTCGGGGCAATTGGTCAAATTTTGGGCTGCCTAGGATAAAACGTGGTTTGAGTTTGTGACACACCAGAGAGAGAGAGGAATCAATGGGGTGAGTTTGTGGGCCACCACTTTGTACATAAAGCCAAAGTGCTCCAGTCCACCCCTTGTAGCATCCTGGACTAAGTCTGAAACTGGATTATGGCCTTTTTTAGAGTGACTCTCTCTCTCTCTCTCAAAAAAAAAAAAAAAAAAAAAAAAAAAAGAAAAACACAGGTTTTTAATGTTTATTTGTGTTTGACTTTTCCCGTTGATTATATATATGTTATATTGGATGATGTTCCTTATTTTCCCTCAATTTTATATGTCAGGTGGACACATTTTATGCAGTTGGGTCTCCCCTTGGTGTATTTCTTGCTCTCCGCAATATTCGTATTGGAATTGGTAATTATTAATGCTTGC